>BJBW01012360.1:0-50677 GCA_004320125.1 Scolopax mira | reverse complement strand
AACCTACCCTGTTGGAGCTTGAAGCCGTTCCCTCTCGTTCTGTCACTAATTACTTGTGAGAAGAGACCAGCACCAATCTGTCCTCTCAGCAGTTCCTGAAATTCTTTATGTGCTCTGCACTCTACCAGTAAGTGCCCACTTGGTGGTGATTTGTGCTGGAGTAGTTTTCTTGCTACCTGGTGTATCCTGGCAGGTGGGGTTTCCTTCTTCAGAGAGAAGCGAAGAAGCACCGCTGTCCTTGCATACAGAGATCAGTAATTTCCCTACCAGAGGAGCAGTGGTTTTAATGCGCCTTCATTTGCCTGCCTACTGAGACTGACAGTTCAGATTATTGTGTACATTCAGAGAGATCTATGAAGAACATAACAAGTTCCCTCTGCCTCGGAAGTTACTCCTTTTACAACGATTCTGCTAGATAGGCAGATACTGTTTATATGAAGAAAATAAATCAGTATGTGTTTGTTGTGAGAATACAACATTGTAGAATAGATTTAATTTCATTGCAACACTATCAACATTGATAGCAAATATCTTTAAAGCAGAACAGAAGGATAAATGTTTTCCCTTTTCTCTTGCCACCTTCATATTGTTTTCTCTTCTATTTGATCCTGCTGCCATAAACTGAGAACCTTTGTGCAAAACATGGAGACAATTTCAGCTCTCATCAGACTACTCAGCACCTGGAAAAACTGGATCTTAATGGGTGCTTGGATGTCGTGTTGGAAAAATATTATTTTGTGCCGCTCCATGGCAACACTATTTTCACATTCAAATTCTTGGAAAATAATGTGCTTGCATGCCAGTTGGCTCAAGAAATGGATCTCACTTTTAGAATATCTATGAATCTTTCACTAATGCCCTACTGAAAGCACTGGTTATGGTTATATGTCCATCAAAGTCAGTGTACCTTTTTGAATTAAAATAAATTCTGAATCTCTCATGAACCACACTTGTTCTAAGCAGCACACGTAACCCTACTTCATGTGCCCGTGATATTTATTGGATACTATGTTTCTGCTCTGTTGCACCAAAGCATTCAAATGGAATGGAAAGGAAAATCATCCAGAGTAAGTACAAAAAGTCCACACAGCTTTCATGGCTGTGCCTGCCAAGCAGTGAGAAGGCACAGCATGAGTGCACTTACCTGAAAGTATCCTGTACACTAAGGGCACTTCGGCAAATGGGTAGGCTTCAAAGGAATTCACAACCCCCCTCTGTTGGGCTTCAGCAAACTTTCACAGTTACAAGATGAAAAGTATTGATTCTGCCCTCAGTGAAAATTCTGTCATTAAAATAAGAGGCTGGTGGAAGAACCATTAATATGTAAATGGATGGCCATCCTCTGCTGCAGCTGTAGCCCCTTTTCTGGTGATGGCAAGAATGAGATAGAATTCAGTGCCTGCATAGATCTGTGCTGTTTCCTTTGTTAACACCCTGCTACGCAGAAATGTTTTGCAGGTTCCCAAAAAGTATTCCTTTTCATATAGAAACTTATCTCTGGTGCAGAATCAATACTTTTCATCTTGTAACTGTGAAAGTTTGCAGAAGTAGAAAAATTGCATGGCTTTTGCATATTTTTGTTGTAGTATGTATCCTGGAAGACCCACAAAAGCCTGTTACTTGATACAGACTGATTTTCCCCTTAGCCAGCCTTTAGGCCCCACATTTATAGATCTCCTCTGTCCAGCAAGACTATTATGTTTAAAATTAAACTTCTGCCTACATTTTGGGTAGCATGTCCCTATTCCCTTATAAGAACTCTCCCCACTCTCTTTTAAACAGTTGTATCAACTAACTAAGATGAAGATTACTATACTATACTATATACTCCTTCCCTGCTTGTCACCCTTAGGAAACAACATTAAGGGCTTCTGCTTGAATTGTTACCATTTCCATTGGGTTGCTAAGCACATTCTAAATGTAGGCTGTCATTGCTTTCTTCACTTTATTTCTCCCTCCTCTCTTTTCCTCCCATTGTCCATTTGTGATGCCTGCGGAGCTGTTCTTCGGCTTCATTAGAGCATTGCTTTTTTTTTTTTTTTTATTAATTTATCTAATTCCCAGTCAAATGAGGACATGGTACTTGTAAATCATTTAGTTTCTCATTAATCACTTCCAGTGATTGCTCCATTTTTCAGCTGTCTCCCTATTTACTATCTCTAGTGAGAAATATCCAGTGTTCCCATCACTTGTCACAAGTAATGTCACGGTTGCTGTGGATCCATTGGCCTGAATAATCAACATGATTTTTTTTATTAGAAATCAAAATACTTGCTGCTGCTGTAGAAAGCTGCACCTTAAATCCCATGCAAGGAAGTTCACTAAATGAAATGCAATAAGCAGAAGATCTAAATCCTGCCCTCTTTGTGCCAAATCTTATTCATTAATTTCTTTAACAATAGCTGTAGAATTTGAAGGTGATGTTTAGAAAAGCAGAAATCCTGAAAGCTGCATCCTTATGCTTTGTTACCTCTCTGACAGAGATCCCATTGAGATGAGAGGAATAAGGACTTTAGCATTCACTTGAGAGATGCAAGTATCAGCTTAGTGAAATCCACAGATAAAGAATTCTCTGCTGCTGTCCTCGACTATAAAACACTGGTATCACATCAGACTTACTAGCTGCTTACAGGTAGGTTGTCAGGCCAGGCAGGGTGCCTGCTCAAATAGTAAGGTAGAATAATTTTCTCCTGAAATGAAGTGCTTTTCTGGGCAATAGGTGGTAGTCCCCCTTCCAGGACAGCACTAAGTGTTGCCCTAGCAGTCTAGGAAAGAGAACTAGGCTTAATTCCCTACTGAAGGGAAGGATTGTCATTACCGTTATATTAGTTTTATTGTTGAAGTAGAACAGGCTTCACTTTTTATGTTCCCTGGCCAAATCTATCCTTCAGCTGCATGGGAAGGGTAGACTCTTGTGTCCCCTAACATTCCTCTGTACCATATGACAGCTTTTCAAAGTGGCTTTCATTGCATTTCAGAGAATTTTGCAGCTTATTTCTGTATAAACACACAAACACTATGCAATCTCTAGATCATTAATCTCAGCCACTATTATTACCTTATTTTGAAAAGAGACAGATTTTGCCAATAGACTCTTTCTTGGTGTCACTCATCCTGACTTTTTCTACAGGCTTTGTGCAATAGTCACTGGAAACAATTTCAATGCCATGGTTATTTTAATTGCCACTCAGTGACTCATCTTCCTCTGGCTGTAATGGGATTTAAGGAGCTTTTAATGTTCTCTGCTATGTACGGGGCAGTTACTTAGCACTTACTTAGAGAATAGAATGATAAGCATCTTAGACTTACTATAGATAGAGATGCTATGCTGATGGGAAGGATTAACATATGTACACATTTTGTATTAGAGACAGCAAACAATAAATACTGCCTCTTCAAGAACAGAAGTCCTATGTAGAAAAGATCAGACCACAGTGTTTCTTCAGGAATTAAAATATCAGAGGACATGGAAGAAATTGGTGAAGCTTTGTTTGTAAAGTATGCACTGGTTAAATTGCTGCCCCTTGCTTATCAGTCTAATCTTTTAATGAGGCTAGGTAAGCAAAAAAGGAGTCAGTAATGATGCTGATGAGTCAGAGCATCACGGTGAAAGAAAACAAGCAGAAGATGGTTGTCTAACAGTACAGTACAATGACTCTCCAGGTGTCCTTTTCACTTGTAAAATGGTTGCTGGATGGCAAGCTAACCAAACTCAGAGGCTCCCAGCGCCCCTGGGTACAAGTCCTAGAATACAGATCAGTATTCTGTAAGAGTGTGAGACTTGTTATGTTTCAGCCACCCTTTGTCTTGCAGTATGCATTTTTCTTAGGTCTGCATTTTTGCAGGTCATTTTTGTTTAAAGAATGATGCAGCATCACAACAGCTCAGAGGCTAGAACCAGCACACACTGGGGCAATAAGTTCTGCTCTGACGGATGGGATTTAACCCATTTTTCTTGATGAAACTGCCCTGATCTGAGGATAAGGGACGCTACTTCTTTTACACCCCCTCATTCTTTTTTTTGTAAAATAATAATAAGGTTTGGGGAGTATGCTTTTTATTCAGTAATTTTCCCCTGGAGAGTCCAGGGACACCATCCCCTTCACCAACACTGATTTCACTGCAAAATTTGTAGTAACTTCTCTAGGAGTGAGAACTCTCTGGGGAGAGTGACAGAGTCAAGTTACCTTCCTTCACCCAATGAGCTTTTAATATTTTATGCAAAGTGAAGCAGGCTTAACCACAGAGATGGTAAGGACTCCTGCCCATTAAGATATACAGATCCTTGTGATATGAAAAGTTTTCTGGAGAAACCTGAATCCCATCAGGCAGAATATGCCTTTAAATATGTATTTTCTGTTACTTCATTTGCTGAATTTACCACTATATTTTGGTACAAAAGGGGGAGCGGTAGTAGCTGTGCTTCAAAAGGCAGGAGCAACACTCTTCCTTCAGACCACCACCCCATCAACTGGAACACCAGCAGCCCAGCCGGGCTTTGCACTTGATTCCCACATGATGTTAAATATCTGTATGCATGGACAGAAGTACTCTAGCTACTTGGGGAAAACTCATGTTTCCACTTGAGTCTCTTGAGGGGCTTCAGGTTTTATGTGCCAGCTGGGAAAGGAGGTAGCCAGCAGTTTTATGTATCTCAGCTTCAGGGCTGGGTGGTAAATACAGAGTCAAGTGAAATGTAGCTGCCTTAGCCTTTTTGTGCATCTGGTACTTAGTAGCTTTATCACATGAACAACATGGCCTTCTGCCACTGTAACCTCATGCCAAGAAAACCACAGTAATATATGTTTGTGCCAGCTGTACACGTTATACAAAGAAAACTAGTTAGAGAAAAGTTTAGACAATCTGAATTATTTCTGCAGGGGATATTTTTTTTTTACCTGCAAGGCTTAATTAGTACAACTTCAGATTGTAACATGCTGGATTGCATTAAGGTGTGGGTTTTTTATGGGATGCTTTCATATGCAAGTTTCGATGATATAGTGAAGTTGTTGAAAATCCAGCATCTTCAGACAGCTCCAGCTCACACACGCTGCTTTGGATAATGGATGTGCCATTTCATTGCAGGCTAGAAAGTTTCACATCTGACTTCTTTTTCTTCATACAGTTCTTATAACAGGTTCATTTTTGAATTTGTCACTGTAAAAATCTACATGACCTTTACTGTAATCTTGGGTAGTTGTAGCAGACTCAGTACAATGTATGTTCAGATGTACAAGGTAGGTGAGAATCTCACATGCAGTACAGGACATCTCTGTGCTTTGCATGGGGAGCTGTTAGCTTACTATGCAGAACAGCACACAGTGAATTTCACAGTGCATAAGGCTAGCTGAACACTTGGTGATATTTTTCACTTTCTATCAATACACTATAAACCAAAAATGTTAGTATACATACATCTAGGCAACAGTGCATTTTTGGACATCAGTAAATACCCTAATTCTCTTCTGATTGTCAAGATGTGCTACCTATGTGCGTGGGACTTCAAAGGAGGCCATTTAAAAACATAATTTTCTAATCTGGATTGGCACTTACATGTCCCCCTAAAAGTGAGTCATTGAGACTGTGATTTTGAAATCCTGCTAAAAAAGACAATATCTCTCTCCTGACGTGTCTGTGAACTTACTGTTGTAAACCAGTTAAAGCAACTGAATATTTATAGCACCAGTGAGGGAATAATGTTGGTCCCTTAACTGTGACAGAGTCCATTTCAGTCCTGTCAGTTGTCTCCTTTCTTAGTTGAACATCAGAAAGCAAGTTCCATTCAATGGTGGCTTCCTGCTGCCAGCTGAAGCTTCAGTCAGTGTCAGTGTGAGTCAGTTTTTAGAGCCTTCTGTCTGTATTGGCTGCAGCTCCTGCTCTTGATCCCTGATCTCTTGCATC
Source organism: Scolopax mira (assembly GCA_004320125.1). Lineage (NCBI taxonomy): Eukaryota > Metazoa > Chordata > Aves > Charadriiformes > Scolopacidae > Scolopax > Scolopax mira. The sequence continues at coordinate 44,776 of BJBW01012360.1, read as the reverse complement.
TAACATCCACTTGCTCTCTTGATTCTGTAATGCTTCATGGAAGTTTTCTGGTCCATCTGTGAGTAGGAGATTTTAAGGATATGCTAATTTTATTGTAAATTATTGATAAGATGAATACAGAAAGATCTGTTTGTATAACGCTTTTGATACTGGAGAAATCTGAGCAGATGTTTTCCACCAAAGAAACCTCTTGTCCTGTTTTCCCCTCTTTGTATGCTTCATTGTCAGTGTCTCCTGCTTGGTAAGTGGTCTGAGAAACTAAGAACTAACCCCCACAGAGTTCATCGCTGCAAATACCTGAGGGGTATAGGCAGCTCAGTCTGACTCATTATGCTGGTGTCTGCACATTTGGCTCTTTGATGACTATCACCAATTCCTTCCCTGCAGGATAGGGGGAGGAAGCCCAGTGAATGCCTTCTGAGAAGGCTCAAGAGAGCCCAAAGAACTGTGTTTAAGGCACGTGGATATCATTAATTGAAACTGTAAGTGAATTTTCTTAGCTAAACCTAATAGCAATCCTTCTTTGACATTTCAGTTATCGTGGGTTGTTATCAGGATTATTTTTAGGATGTTATTAGGATGATTGTCATTAGGATTAAGCTCTTTTCCTCCTAAAAGGATAAAGTGTACTTTTTATTTTAGATTAAGGAAATCGTAGACCTGCCAAAATGATTGCTCAAAAGGCTCCTGCCATGGCATCAAAACTCATTTTCCTCACCTAACTGTTCTTTGCCTTAGCCATCCACTATATAACACTCTGCCCTTACTCCTGCTTTGTGGAATCTGATGATGGAGGATGTGCCTGAGCAATGTGATCTGTAATTTGGCACCTGGTGCATAGATTGGTGAAGGGGCAAGGCCATGGAGATACCATGAAGCACAGATATGCCCTCTCATGAGATCCAGTATTCAAAGAGACTTTCAGAACTTCTTCATCAGGAGCCTTTTAACAAGATACCTCCCTGTTACAGGCTTACCAGATCCAGTCCACTGTCACACACAGAATACTGGGAAAAAAGCAGTTTGCAAAGATTACAAAAAACCCAAACAAAACCAAGCCTTCAGTTAAAGCTATGTGAATGCCTTTCTTAATAGCCATAAGTGTCTGATACAAAATGTTTGCTATGCTAAGAAGTCTGAAGGCACAATGCACAGAAAACTGGTACTTTGGCTGCAGAAATCACAGAATTTGAGTGTATTACCAGTGCCCCCACTTGAGAAAATAGTGTTTATTTCCCTTTCGCAAATCAATCTTGTACACACTTGTCTGACATAAGAACTTTCAAAAAAAATTGATTTCTTTTTTCAGGTCCAGAGACTGTAGCAATGAGACCCTGAGTTCCTTCAGTTGGCTCCCAGAAATTAAATCCAGGCTCTTTGATTCATGACTGTGTCTCTTTCCCGTTATGCCTGAGCATTGATACCCTAAACAGTGAATTCTGGGAATTTGATTCTGAGCTTGACAGTCTTGGCCTCTCCATCTGTGTGCATATACCCAGTGGATACTATGTCCTTATGTGCTCCTAAATGGTATTTCTGTTTAGGGAACCTTGTCTGATATTCTGAGACTTGGAATTTGCTCTTTTGGATTGTTTTGGCTGAGAGACCTGAACTTGGCCCTCTGCATGCTTCCTTTGGCCTTTAGCCTTTGGAGTGGTACGATCTTCTTTCCTGAGATCTGTGTTCATCTTGGCTCTCTGGGACAACAGGCCCATCCCTTGCTCCCTGGCTTTGTAAGGACTCTGACCTGATTGTGATCTGCATAGGTCACTGATACTGCAGGGAATGGGATTTCTCAGAAATCTTGCTATTGATTTTCTTTCCCTGCCCCCTTTTCCAAGTATCAATCTTAGCATCTTTGCTTTTCACTTGGCCTCGATTTAGAATCTCATAGAATTTTGCCCGCTTCACAGCATTTGTGTTGTGATGTTAAATTAATTCAAAATGTCTTGCAGATCTCTGATTCAGTTGTAACATTATGAAAACATAAACATGGAGAATATTTTCTCAAAAGTAATCAAAACAAGAGTTAGATACTGTTAATACACATTGTAATGACGATCACTATGATGGCAGGGTCATAATGATGACAATTAGCAATAAGGCTGACCAGAAAGGAAAAGAACCTTTGCTATTAATGGCTAATCATTTCCAGCATTAGTAAAGAAACTTAATGAAGAAAAGATGTGAATGTTTACTCCACTTACTCTGTTGGCTTTGATTTGGTTTCTTATTCTGTGACTATGAATGTGTAAGTGGGATAAGATTGGAAAACCTTTGCTCCCTCAAGGGAAAAAAATGAGGACCATACGGTGCCTTTGTCTTAGAAGTGTTGCCCCAGTTTGAATCCCAAATACCTTCTTTTTGGACTAAAATAGTTTATTCCCATGGAAACTCTACATTTGCACATTGCTGCTTTCAGCCAAGTTCTTTCAGGCTTTTGCCTTGAGGTACTCTGTCCTGTACAATACTGACCATAATTGTGTGTTTCAGTAGAGGACTTCCTTTTCATTTCTAAAAATGCATGTTTTCCAGCTCAGTTATAAGATGACCTAACAAATATATCTCCTGTAGCCTCATCTGTTTGTTTAATGGTCAGTGCAACCCTGTAACAAATGTCAGAAATTTCACTCTTTCCCTTGCAGAGGAAAGAAGCAGAAGTTCAACACATGTCAGGTCAGGGATGGACAGAGTAGCATAGGCCTAATTAGCATTCCCTAGGTGATTTTCACCCAGTTCATTCTTTTATTCTTGACAGGACAGGACAGTACTGTTTTCTTAGGTTTCTGATATGAAAGTCATAAGTGTCAAAATGGATTAGTGTTCTTTTCCTCTGTTTTTGTCTGTAATCTTAATTTATTTTTTGCTTTTAGAAGAATAATGATCATCTACTCAGGTTAAAATATAAAGGTATCTTGGAATTTCAGGTCATATTGGAAAATTGCTGGAAAACTCCAGTTAAAATGTTTTTTGATAAACAATAACGTTGATAATATCTTTGAGATATGTGTTGGTTGCTGGTTTTGTTTGTTTTTTTTTTGTAATATTTGATCATTTGGAAGTAAGTTTTATTTAACGAGGAAGAGGCATGAGGGAAGAGTTTATTATGGTGCAGCTTTGCGTGTGATTGTCTTTGGCCCCAATCCTGCAACTTGATCTTTGCAGAGGGACTTCTCTGAATGCTGTACAGAGGCACTTGAGGTCATAGAGGACCTTCTGTATTATGCAATGTAACTCAACACATAGACCTCAGGAGTACCACTGACCTGCTCTCACACATGCAGATGTTGCAGAGATGCTAGCCTCAGTCAAGCAACACAGCCAAAGAGCCACTGATTATGATCAGATGCAAAAGACTTCACTGAAGTGAGACCTAGACTAAAAAGATTGAGAGTCAATGATCTACAATGTGCCACAATGAAGATTTCTGTACCACTTCCAGTTCCCAACTGAGTTGTTCACAGGAATGGTCAAAGTGTAGTCAAATGCATGGGGATAATCCTGCAATCCACTCTGGCTTTGACCTGGACATCCTCAGCCAGAAGAGAGGCTCTTCTCCATCCATACACAGATTCCGTACGCTTCAGTAATAGATAACAAACTGTAGTAAGTAGTTATTAGCAAGATGATGTGATGCTTACTGGGTTAGGTGAGGATCATACTTCCAGTCATGGAGCACAAGGAAGCCTGGTGGAAAAGAAAACATCGTCCTCTTCTCTGTCAATAGAGGCACTAGCAGAACAAAGGGAAGGATCTGCTATACTTCCTAGTCTTATCAGTCTTAACACTATATTCTGAACTTTCTCAAAGTGTGTATAGATATATATGCATATGTATGTTTATATATACCACTTGGCATATATATACACACTTGTGCTTAAATGTCTCTGTGTATGTATATCACATGCATGCAAAGAATACCTTGATAAAAACTAGCTCCAATTATTAAACTGAACTGAGATACGGGCGTCAGTACATAGATGAAGTACATACTGATGCCAGTACTGCTGGAATAAGGGTAAACTGCCACATGCCAACTAGATTTCTTACTGATTTTCTCTCTGCAGCAACAGCATGTACCTCGACTATATCAAGAGACAACTATTAGCTGTAGGGTATGTAGACAGGTAGGCTCAAACATCTCAAAGTTACATATACATATGACAACATTACTGAAAATTCTACTTGCAATCCCCTTTAACTGTAATAAAAGGAAGTGATAATTCCTTCTGACAATGGGGAGGCTCCGGGCAGACTTGCTCAGAGACTGACAAATTTGTCTATTCAGCCTGCCCCTGAAGGAAGAAGAGGATAGCGAGGTGCCCCACTGGGAAATTGCAGAGCATAGTCCTGGTGGGGAACCTGAGCTGGATGCAGTACAGCTGAAGGAGTAGAGAGAGGCAGCCTTGCCCACAAAACTTCTTCATCTGGAGCTACCTCTTGTCACAGGTAGCTCTACTCAGACTGTGGCCAAGCAAAGGAATGTGACAAGTGAAATCAACTGATCACCTATTAGAACTGTGTGTTTGCAGCTAAGTCAGTTGCTAAGAAAACAGCTGCACTGGTTTAAGCTCATCTAGACTCTTTGCTGTTTGCTACCCTCCCTCTGCCAGTAATGGTTCCTGTGAGAGACCTGTCAGAGAGAAATGTGTAACCATGCCTCCAGCACTCATTCTGGCATGATTCAGTCTGGCATCTGAGTGAAAACTCACATTCTTTGGTATTGCAAGCTATTGGGAGATAAGGTGATTTTGGTTTAAACGTGGTGAGAGGGTTTAAACTAACACACTTCATGTTTAAATTAACATAAATTTTAAATTACATTAATTGAAAATCATGTTTTGGTTCAACTAATGTAAAGTCATTGTGAAGTTAATCCTCAAATTCGTATCTGAATGCTCAGAAATGTGAGCTGTTGTGGAGATTTTTTTCTTTATCATGGAATCATGAATTTGTTGCAGACAGAAGTAACAGGGTTTGGTACTGTGCCATTAAGTAACATAAATGTATGTTACTTGAATCTTTATAGCACCAGATCAAATGCTTCTATGCAAGCCACAAAAATGAAATTCAAGAAAATTGCCTTCATTAAGGTACAAATGAAACCATTTGCTGTACTTACAAAGACATTCCCAACATGCTTTTGGCATAAAATGTGTCTTTTACAGCCTATCTTGGCACACGCGTTTTCTGTCTCCCAATTATGAATGCCTCGGGGTGACCAAGTAAGCAATAATTCCAGCTACTCCTGACAGAAGAAGACACTGCTGCACTGCATTATTTTTCTGATGAATGTATCTTCCCGATAAGCTGAAACAGGCTTTGCATCAGCAACATCTGCAACAAGAGGGATTTAGAAAGTGGGTCAGGTATATTGATGAATTGTAGAAGGAGAATGGATGAAGGAAGATGTCTGTGAGCACATGTATAAGTGTGGATCTAATTTTGTCTTCATATTTTCCTCCAAATACTTTGCTAATTGATTTGAGTCCTCTGGCAGTAGTCATAGTGGGAGCTTTCAGTATAAAGTGCTTTACTTGGAGCTTTGGTCACCGTGGCTGAAAAATCAGACTCTGCTACGGTTAATAGTAATTCATTTTCTTGACTTGTATGGGGACAATATTTCTCCTTGTAATTCCTGAGCTAGTTCAGGGCAGGATCTAGGTAACACATTGATTATGCTATTTGTCCTCAGTGCTGCTCTTTACTATTTGGCTCTGGAATTGTGTATGTGGCAATGACAGTAGGTTGCTAGACGTTAAAAAATGTTTGAAATAAGATGACAAATTTCAGGAGAGAAAGGACTAAAATCTGCAGACCAAGGATTACAATCAGCTAGAGAAAGAGGTAGATGGAAAACCTGTGTTGTTTTGAGTCTGGTGTTAATATATCAGGTAGCCAGGCTGATATATTATATTGTGACGTATTGTGAAAACATCTGCAGTGTGAAGTTTGATTCCCTGGGGTGAGAAAGGAGATGGTGCAGCTGCAGTCAGAGTGAGAAATCTCTGCTTTTATTGTTTACTTTAACAACAATATTGAGCTTATGTTGTGTTGATGGCTCTAGAGACTGTCTAATTTTCTTCTCACTGGCCAGGCAGGGCATATTTGGAGCACACTTTCTGGGAACTGCTCATTAACTTCGGTAATGCATAAACTAGAAGGGCCACCACCAACATGGATCTTGAAAGAAGCACCTCAGACATCAAATTTAGTTCTTTGCAGTAGCAGGCAGCCCTGTGATGAATGTTTAGTACAGATAAGTCAACAGAAATGGTACTCTGTGTATATCCCAGAAGCCACCCAAGGCTTCCCCCAAACTTATCAAAACATGAAATTCTGTTATACAACAGACAGAATGACCAAAGCACATCGCACTGCAGGAAAACAGCAGAAGAGAATGGTGCATTACCATTGTGTTCAGACTCTAAAGTATCAGGAGAATTTGTCCCCGAGGGAAGTCTAAAGATCCTACAAAGCAAACAAACCCTCACACTATTGACAGAGATCAAAACCTTCCAACCTTCCTTGCCAATATGCTCTGAAAGAATTTTTTGGCCCCAAACCTGGCAACCAGCTTAACCCTTGATGCCTGAGCAAGATGCCTCATGATTTGCACAGATGTTTATCTTCCATGTCCATTATTTTTTCTCACTGTCTTCTGTCTTCTGAGACACCTAAGGAGGTTCTCTATTAGAATCAATTAGGATCTCCATTATTATCAATACCAATAGTGAGTCACACTAGAAACTGACTGGACACAAACTTTCAGACCCATTTTATGTTGACCACGCACCATTACAGACGTCTTGTAAAAAAAACCCAAAACAACACAACACTCCTCTACAAATAAGCTAACTTTCTTTTTATGTTTGGTTTTGGTCTGGGTTTTTTTGGTTTGTATTCCTGCTAGACCTTCCTGCAGGGTGAAGGAGAAAGGGCACATTAGAGACTGGCACAGGAGTCTTGTTGGTTTGCATTCTATGTTACCACCTTATGTGTCTATCTTCTTTTTCACTGTTGTTGTCTGCAGTAGTAAGGATCAGATAGAAAATCTGGACTTTCCTATGCATTTTTGTAAATTAAACCCCTCCAGGTGGGACTGCTGTCAAACTAGGTTAACTTTAAGACTCTTTATCATAGACAATGTCTCTTAAAATTACCCTATGGGGTTTCAAGGCCAGTAAGGGCCATAAGCTTCTAGCATTTAAACAAAGCAGAATAAAACAGATGTGTAGACACTGTAAATGAGAAATCAAGTGAAAGCTTCAGCCCATTTTTTTTTACACCAAAAAGTTGCACATAACATTTTGGAGCACAGCAAGGAGGGGGCTGTGAGAGAGTCCATTAGTAGTTATGTTGTCCCAGGGCAGAAACTAGAAGTTCAGCACACAAATCACCAGGTATTTTCTAAACAGACAAACTTAACTCTGAATTGCAAACCTTTGAAAGTCTCTTGCATAGCTCCCAATGGGTGGGAAAGGCTGGGTTTATAATGCCTTAATATACCAAAAGTTCTGTATTCTTTTTAGTGCTGGGTAGATCCTGAAAAAAAACCTGAATGCAGTCCTATTAGGTTTTGCTGTAACCTTTTTATTGATTTGAGTTTTTTTGATTGGTAAGGGAGAAATACTAATTAGAGTGTTCCACTTCTGATAGCTTCCTTTATTATAAAACTAATTACTGTCTGACTTTTACTGTTGTGAGAATTAGAATGCTGAAAAAAGCCCGAGAGTAACAAAATTAAAAATATGAGATTTTTCTAATGATTCTGTAATAGGTCAGACACTTATGTGTTTCTTCCAAAAAATTTTTCATTTTCTTTGGAAAAGAAAAAGAAAAGAGATTACTCTTTGTTATACTTGAAGTTCTGTTACTGTACCAGTTCTTAAAGCTAGCCTCTGAGAAAATAGGAGCAGTAAAATGTAAAAGATATTCAGGACTGGAATTGTTAAAGAAAAAGTTCAGTTTGCTATTGATAGAGGTTTCTGTTTGAAAACTAATGGCAGGATTATTACCTTTCTTCTAGTAGTGGGAATACTCATTAATTTGCTTGACATCTGAAAAGGAACCAAAGCATCCAGAATGGAAAAAACCCATCTTATTGCCACTCTGTCCTTGCAAATAAACTGAGCAACAAGGGACTAGTATTTAAGAATATATTAACGGATTTACAGAAAGGGTCAAAAATAGTAGTGGTGTTGTCTTTTGATGATCAAATACTGTAATAAAAAGCAAATGGTCTTAAAGGGTCACCTTGAAAAATTGGAAGTAATCTGAGATATGTTAGGGGACTATATTATTGAAATTTCATTGAAAAGTTCTAAATTATAGGTATTGACCTTTGAAGAAGAATCAAAGAGCTACACGCCTAAGAAGAATTATCTGTATCAGTATAAGTAGCACTACTTTAAAAGGCAATATGCTCATTTGAACTACTGATTTAGCACTTCTAAATATCAGAGGTAAGAGAATCTGTTTTAGTGAATGTGTTAATTTTTCTATGTCTGAACTGCCACACTGACACTAAAGCTGTGTCTGGACAAACTTTAGTAATGGGTTTCTGGTGTGCAGGAGACAGAAGATGTAAAATTACAAATTTTGTTTTTATGTTGCTGTTGATATTAAATGTTTGAAGGCACTTATGATTCAGAAGAGACTGTAACTGGTTTTAATGGAGCACAGTTGGTTGTGAAATATATAATTTAATGGTATCTTTATCCCTAAATGTGTTATATAGCACTATGTACTGCTTTAAGTAAATAGGCACTAAAAGCATATGTTAAAATGATACATTTTCTCTTTAATTTTTAACAGTATGTATATTTATACATCTTAGATTTATATACTTGACAGATATTCCCTATAGTTCAGTTCATTCATAAAATGGTACTGGCATCTTTTCTAAGAGAAGGTGGAAATTCATTTTGATTTCTTTCCATTGCACTGCTGACTGGAGAGTAAGTCTTTGTATCTCTATTCTTTTGTGTTGTCAAGTACAGAAGACAATGTGGTCTTGTCATCTCTACTATTTTGAATACAACTGATTGAGTGAGCAATGACAGTCTGGATTTTTTACTTGTGGGTGTCTCAGAGTTGAATGGAGGGTGTCTCAGGAGAAAATCAGTTCTGAAAGATTAAATAAAAAAATATTATTGGAAATAATGAATCCTTCTTCCTGCCTGGTCAGTCCAATACCATTACACTTCATGAGAGATTCTGAATTTTGGACCATTTCCTTCAAGTTGTAATTTTTGGTTTGCAGCTAACTAAGTTTTTTCTCTAATTTTTTTCCTAAAAAAATTTCTAAAAATACTGTGTGAATGGCTGCTTTCAAGAGACTACTTTGCTTAAATCTAATGACTAATGGTGCTCCCATTAGTGAAAGAAAAAGTATTGCAAAGGCTCCAGTTCAGCTATTCAGTTATGAATGTCTTTGCCAAAGTGAAAATGTATCTGAAAATGGTCAAAAGGCCCTTTTCTTACAAAGTTCTTCTATTCTGTCATTTGTTTACATGCTGCCATGTCTATACTGGAAACTCTAGGGTTTTTTTTTTTATTAATATACTGATCCTATTGGAAAAGGTCAAAGTGTAGGTATACATGTCCAAATTCTCCTGCAGAATAAAGGTTGTGCTGTACCCATTAAGTACCACATTTTATGTTATCAGCAACTTTCTCAGGTGGACCTGTCCTAGCTTTGCCTCAGCTCTAACAGCAGAAACAGCTGATGCTTTTCATGGGTGTTGTCTTTGGAGGAAGCGGTCTTCCTAGTCCTTAAGAAGCATAAACTTGGGTTACAGTATTTCAGCAGCAAGGATAGACTTTTGTTAAAGTTAGAAGCTGGGACTTCCACTTCTTTCTGCTGTGTTAACAGTTTTAAAACACTCTCATTCTCAACCTCAAAACGTGAATGTACTTCATGTGCAGGACGCTATGGTGGGTGCTGGAGATGAGAGTTCAGATCCTTGCTCTCTCAGGAGAGTAGCAGGTAACTTTCAGCAAGACATTGGCCTTGACTTGACCTTTCTGTACACTATAGTTTCTGTATGCAAGCTGTTTTCTTTAACTAGCAATAGAGACTTCTGAAAAGTTACGTTAAGAGCTGAAGATGCCAAGAGGAGTGAACTGCTTAGCATAATTCTTGTCCTGAGAGGTGCTTATATTTCTTGTTTATCTCCTTTGATCTCAGAAAAATTCTTTGTCATAAACTAATCTTTTTCTTCACTATAAAAGGGTTGCTGGGAAAATAACTGAAATAAAAAGAAGTTGCAAACATTACTGATATGCACTGTACAGTGCCTGACTCACAGTCATCTCTATTTCTTGGTCTTAAGCTTGAATTTGCATGGCCAGTTTGACACATACATTACTTATTTGTAGTGGATGATGTAGTTCAGTGTTGCAAAAGTTGTATGAAACTCATATGCATCAGGACAGACTTGAATTGCAGTTGAATGTATGTCCATTGGAAGTAACTGGTTGCTCTACTTTCCGCATGGGGCCCCAGATACTAAAACTTGTTCCAATTATCACCATAATGATGTTTGGTATAGCTGTGCTTTTTAACCAACAGTATACAGCCAGACAAAAGGGCCATTGAACTACTTAATTTCTGCCTCTGCTTTCATGAGAGAGTTCCCTGAAAAGTGAACCATGAAAAGTGCACTTCTGGTTTGATATAGCTAATACTGCCCTGAAGACGTTAGTCATATTGCTGCTTCATTTCTCCTGGAAGACAGAGGAGTAGTAAGGCACCTAATGGAAACTGGTTCTCTAATCTACACGCAGTATTTACATTACTTAAAATATAATGCCATTAAAAAGTACTTTGTTCTGGGTGTGGGTTGGTGACATCTGTTTGCTTCTTGTCTGTGCCTAATCTCTGTATTCCAGCCATGGCATCCATTATGATAGTCCGTGCATACGGCAGATTTCATTTTACCTCAAACTTCTTTAGCCATAACAGGTCTCGCACAAATGCAATATATAGTGCTCATTGCAGTGAAGTTGTACGAGGTCACATTGGATAAGAAGATGGTTCAAAGAAGCTTTTTTTTTTTCATTTTCATGATGCTCGGTGTACACTGTTTGTACACAGAATTCTATATTTGCCGTGCAAATGAGTGTTGGAGTAATTTCATTTGCAGAACCCATAGGCTCCTTTTATGCTAAATAACACTGCTCAGTATGGTTCTGAAATTGCCTGCTGCTTTGCATCCTTCTGAATGTTATGTGGTCCATGACTCCTGTTTTGCAAAAGGAAAGAATTAATATAAAATGTGTGTTGAATTGATATAAACTTCATTCTTCGTGTTTACAGAGACAAGAACTCATGCATCAGCCCTCCTTACTTAACATGGTTACATGTTCTGGAAGGCAAGGTAGATGTGTTCCACTTACACTGTGTGGTATCTGTATCTGCCTCCAAACGGTACCACAAAATACCCTGCATTGGGTGGAGAATTAGACCTGTTTGAGGGCACTTCTTGGGTTCATGTTACGTTGTGGTGGCTGCAAGTTACAAAGAACAAAAATCCTGATTCTAGAAGCAATACTCATACCTTTTATTTTATGTCTTGCTAATGTGAGAGTTACGGCTTTTGACACAAAGATATTCAAGGATGGCATATACTTAGGCTGCTCAAAATTTCCTAGTTTTTATTATTTGGGAAAATCACAAGAGATTATTTTTTTTTTTAGGTGGGAACAAATATGCAAGGTACTTTATGTGGAAAACCAGGTATATAAATCTTAAGATTTCTTACACTACACATGAAAATGTAGAGTTTGCCCCTTCTCTGCTTCATCACCTCTACTGTTGTGCTCTTTAGAGTTTATTGCCTCCAGAATATCAAGTGAAGTCTGATTTGAATGTATCTATGAAGGATTTTGGAAAAGATGTCTGGAAAAGCTCCATTGTGGGAGAGTCTAACTTTCCCACAATGATGCAGCTGACTGATGAGTGATACCCTGTCTTTTTGCGCGTTCAGCTTTTGTAATCTTCATACATGGAGTTTATCTCCTAACTTCCAAGATAAACCAAGGTCTTTGATCTCCTCATCTGTTACAGCCCTGAGCACGACAGTACTTCGGCTGCAGCAGTGTATAGCTCCATGTGGGCCACGTGGAGGAGGAAGAGTTTGCAGCTTGCCTTGAACATTGTGTTGCTTTTGCTGCTTCTTTAGCAATATCCAAGCCTGCTAGCTTAAAGATAGCTCATACATACCCACACTTGCTGCAGTGATCGCAGTAGAGCAGTGTCTGGTGTTTCTCTAATATTTCTCTATCCCTCTTCTGTGATTCCCTTTCTCTTCCTATGCTTAAAATAGAATGCTAGAAATGCTTGCATTTAAAAAGGGGGAAGAAAAGAAAATCTATGTGCACTTCTAGTATCTTTTTGTTTATTAAAAACATCAACTACAGACACATAATAAGGATGAAAACACCTTGCTTTTATTAACCATTTTTCCCTAGGCTTCTCTGTTTAGAACACAACTAAACAGGCAAATATAAATTACATGGCTATCAAAAGATTTTGGTAATGTTATAAACCAGAAGAGAGAAGCTTTTATAGTCTTTTTCTTTGTAATCAATGAGATCTTGAAATAAAATTAGAATCTGAATTTGAAATACCCTCATTTATTTGTTACAATTATTGAATGTGATTTTCTTATTGCTTCTGCTCCCTCTTTTGTCTGCCAGAATCAAATAGCAAACAGAACCCCTGCTCTAATCGGTTGATCTTCCTATTTTTAATTTGCAGAAGTGATTTAAACCCTCTGAATTACAGAAGGGGCAAATGACTTCATAAACCCAAGTAATGAGATTTGTTAAGCATTACTTTATCATGAGGATCTTTCCTAGAGCACATATCTAATCAAGGAAAATATTTGATTAAAACATAATGGATGAAAGAGTATGCTTATTCCCAAATCCTGTCAGGTTCCTCCTCCTATGAGTTTTTAAATTCTTTTGTCTCCCACCAAAATCAGCATTAGAGAAGGGACATGACATGACCTAGTTTGCCAACACTGATTAAAGAAAAATGTAGAAGACATATCAGTTATTCAAAAATAGTATTAGAATTTTGAGATCAGCCACCTTAGGTAGTCTACCATTTAATAATGTATGTTGCAAGGTTTCTTTTATTAAACATGTGAATAATAACAGCCAGATTTATAATTATCATTATTGACTTGAATAACAAAAGTCAGTCTTGAAAGGTTGCATGTTCAAAGGTTATAAATAGCCCTATTTGGATCTCAGTACTTTTTTTTTTTTTTCCAAGAAAATATAGATGATTTAATAGATTTAAATACACAACATGGGTATCTAAACTGGGTTTATGAAATCACAAACAACTTGCCAGCAATTTGAGTGAGCTTCCATTTGGGTAGTAAGTGGGGATAAAGCTAGCAACATTAGGTTGCCACAGGCCCAAGCTGGATGTCCTTTCAGTGCCTCTGACTCTTTTAAGCTGATGTCTCCTGGTTGCCCCTGGCACCACCAGCAGGGACAACTGTGAGTTCTGGTATTTGACAAGTCCTTGCCCTGCCTCCTAAGAATGCAGAGGCTTTTTATGCTTGTGAACTGTTCCCCATGCTTTCTGCCAATCTAGACACTTCATAGTACGTATGATGCCTATGTGTGTCTCAAGAGAATGACATTTTATCAACTCTATATGCAGAATATAATCTCCAGAAAGTGTTCTCTAGCCATATTTTGTTCCTTGAATTCTGCCCTTAGGTTCCAAGCCTCCCTACTGATGTTGTCTTGTTTTGAGCCTTGGTGATCTGAACAATGTGTTTTGCCAGGCAGCTGATGTAGTATTGCTCCTTTGAAGGCATCAGATGTTGTAACTTGAGAGCCTGACTACTTCTTCACTTTACTGTATAGAATGATCAGTCTTCACTGTTGATTGGCCTCTGTTAGCACAGCAACAGTATTCTCTAGGCCTCGAAAAGGTAATGAATGCCCTTCAACCTCTTAATGCTTTTTCTTCCCCGTCTCAGTTACCTGCACCAGACTACTAATGTTTGAGTTCCATAGCTGATGTTGATACCAATAGATGTAACCATGACACTTCAACCCCAGGATCTGGTTTTCACAAGTGCAGGGATCCTGCAGCTCTTTTGTTTACTTCATTTGGACTTGGGGATTCTTTGTAATTCTAAAAATGGACCCCACAGCTTCTCCTGGGGAAAAGACAGAAAAAGAGCTGAGACCCTACTTTATGCAGATTCCAGATTAGATTTGCAAATGGATCTGCTGATTTTGAAAGCTTCTGTCTTTAAAACCCTCTAAAGGGCCTAGCATTTTTGTATATAATTTCTAGAAGTCAGAACTGTCCCCAGGGTGGTAAGGTTTGCATATTAAAATTAGGCAGTTCAAATGCTTTGAGTCCATTTTGGATAATATTTTCTTGTTTGAAAAGCTTCCTTTTTTTGAATTTTGGGGTAGCAAAATAAAAAAAACTCCAAAATGAACTCCCCTTCTCCCACTTTATTGTTCCTTCAGTAAGAAATGCATTTTTATTCTACAGTTTAGTTTTAAATATTTGTTTATGACCATCAGTTTTCTACATAGTTTAGAGGAAACTCCTTACTTGCTGAAAAGGTTGTGTCTGCACATAACAGAGTTCAGGGAGGTGGACAGGTGATAAGAGCAGAAAGGGCACTGAGCTGAACATTGTCATGGCAACTTTGTGAACAGATGAGAGAAGATGCAGGTTCACATCCTGGCAAATACAACAATTGAAGCAGAATGTTAGTTCATTAATGTTTAAAAGCAGTTTTCAATAGTTTATGTGCAACACAATTCATTTGTGTGGTCCTGGCTGCTTTCAGAGTGGTAGGTATCACTTGTCAGTGTCAAACCTTTTAGTCTTCATTGCATCCACAGCTCATTATGGGGGATCATAGCTTCAGGTGAAGTAACTTGATTCATTTATGCACAAGCTGGGCAAGAATCCATAAATATTTAAAGCTGATGTATATTTACTAGTGTAATATTGCATATAAAATTAGTTGCCTGGTCAGTCTGCCAGCGTTTCAAACCTTGCAGTTTAATTACCATGTTACCTAAGTCTGATGGCCAGTGTTTTTAATGGATTCATGCTTCTGCCCTTTCTTCCAGCTTCTTCTTAAGCTCTTCTGAGCTCCTTTGTGACCCCAATGAATTGAAACCTTGTCAGCTTAGCGCACTGAAAAATGAAAATAGATGACTAATGTTGATGGTTTTTTGATATTTCATACTCTGCTTGCCAAGAATGTCACATGTACTGTGATTATTTAAAATCCTACACACTTGGGATAGTCATGTTTTTCATAGAGATTGATTGCAGTCAGTTGACAAAGAATAAAATCTTGAGCAGTTGCTCACCAGTAGCTATCCCTATTTATATTTACTTATATATATTATTTATATATAACATTTATATATATATATATATATATAATACATATATATATTAGGGGGGGGGCCATTTAGTCATATGGTCTGATCTTCTCTGTATTCTATGTCATTAAATTTCACACATGTACTGTCAGTGAAGGCAGTAGCCTGCATTTGGTTAAAACTGGTCTTCCAGAAAGACATCTTTTCCTAGTTGGGGGATACAAAATTATTAAAATTTTTTGGTGTCTCTGTTAGCTTGTTACAGAGATGTATTTTCACTGTAAGAAGAAAAATTAATTTGAATTTGTCTGACTTCAGTTCTGCCACAGCTTCTTGTTATGGCATTCTCTACTATATTAAAGAGCTCTTCAGAATTCAGTACTTTTTCCTTCACAGAGGTACTTATATGCTATAATCAAGTCAATCTTTTTGATACGATAAACAGATTGAGCTCTTTAAGTCTCACTTAGCAGTATTTTTCTTCAATTCTCAAATCACATTTGCAGCTCTTAATCTGCCCCCTCTACAATTTTTCAACATTTTTTTTCTAAACATAGGCAGGAACACAGTATACAAGATTGGTCTCATCAGTGATACATACAGAGATAAAACTCTCTCCCCCTACTTCCTACCGCCCTGATGCAGATTAATCCTTCCTGTTACTTGTGTCAGAAAGAACATTTATGATGAGTTTGTAACTGTAGCCCCTAAATCTTCTTCAGCAAGTACTATCTCCCTCTCAGTACACAGCATCTACAATCCTTCATGCTTGTTACAGGGATTTAGTTATAGTAAATATAGCTCATTTGACATGGCCTTTTGCCACTCAATTCAGAATACTTAATGCGGTTGCTTGGTCCTTATTACCTTTGCCATTTCTCACCTCTTTGTGTCATTTTCAGATGTGACCCCCTTTTCCCAGAAACATACTCATTCAATGAATGTTCCTTACTGTCAGCTGCTTTTTGCCATCAGTCATTTAGGCAAGTCTTAGTCAATTTAGCACGTGCTTTAATGTTAGCATGGGATACTACATTTTCTTTCAGACTATCTTAAAAGCCTAAATCATCAATATACACTTGCCCAAATGAACAATCTCATCAAAGAAAGATGAGATTGAATTTAGAGAAGTTTAGAGACCTGGTCTTCCTAAAAAAGACTGGAATAATTTTTATTCCTATATTTGAAAAGTTTTTAAATTACATCTGTTATTCCCATTATTATTTGGGGTTCTGATGTTGGCCTGTATTTTTCTGTCATTAAAATACCTCTTTTTTGACTACTGGTATAACATTAGCACCCTTTTGTAATTTCACAAGTATTACAAAGTTTACTAAAAAAGGTGAAAAAGCCCAAATATCTATTCTGGACTGGAAGTAACAGTTATCTAAGTTTACTTATAAGACAATGGCCATGAATTCTATCTTTCTTAATTACTAGCAGGCTGGAACAGTTCTTCATAGTCCCCTTAAGATCTATCTACTTGTTTCTTTTGTACTTATTGAACATATTTACGTTTTCCACATAAGCACAAGCCCACTTACGAACTACATTCACTGATGGGCCAGTATCACCACTGGGTTTTCTTTTATTCCTAACAGACAAAATGTCTCATTTGTCTAGCTTTCACAACCAGAGATTTTTTTTCAGTACTGTAACTTGTAATTTATATCAACTGTAATTTATACAAATTTCTTTGTTTTCCACTTTATTTCTGACTGCCACCTTTGAGCTTTTATGGGAAAGTTACTGCCTTCTGTGATTTCAAAATCATAGTGGTTTTGCTATTTTATAGATTCTTTAAGAGATACCTTTTTTTGATGTTTTCACCATTTTGCCCTGTAAGTTCCCCTTGCTGTTCTTCTCAGTTTCTGGAAATTAGCTGTTTTAAAGCAGCAGAAATATGTAGTTTTAATTGGGGATGTCCTTCATTTACCCATGATGAATGCAGTCAGGCCATGATCACTTGTTCCCAGGCAACTATGAACTTTTAATTTAGTGATATCTACCATTTTTATCAACAACAATGAGGTTCGCATACTTATCTCTTGCAGCGTAGGGTATCTCTTGGACTACAAAATTATCTTCTGCAAGTTGGAGAAGTTATTAAAGACTTAGTAGAGGCTGCAGTTGAAGTTAGAAAAGGGCTACATTTGTTCCTTCATGAACAAGGAAAATTAGGATATTATATAGAATCATAGATTGATTTGGGTTGGAAGGGACCTTAAAGTTCATTGAGTTCCAACTCTCTGCCACGGGCAGGGACACCTCCCACCAGAGCAGGTTGCTCAACCCCCCAACCAACCTGGCCTTGAATACTTCCAAGAACAGGGCATCCACAGCTTCTCTGAGCAACCTGGTCTAGAGCCTCACCACCTTCACAATAAAGAATTTGTTTCTAATATCTAATCTAAATTTCCCATCTTCCAGTTTCAATCCATGAATCTTGCATGAATGAGCATTCAATTAATGCCTGAACATTTCACCAGCTTCCAAAAATCTTTGCCAAACTTTAATCACGACTGAATTTTAATGGAGGACACGAGCTTTAGGAGCCTTTGGTAGCGATTTTTTGGACACTTTCAGCTCTTCCTGTGACAACAGCACTAATGCCTCTTGTAAGAAAGGCATGAGCATTAAGAAGGCCTGTGTGGTGCCTTGTCAGGAATAGGGTTTCCTGGGATAAATAAACTGGAATATGGAGGTCAGCCACAACTCACTGGGAAGCCTTAAAATAGTCCTTAGAGGCCGGTGGTGCCCGGCCGGGCAGGCAGGGATATGCTGTCCTAGCAGCCAGCTGCCGGCCTGCCCACCCCCATGCCTCCTTTACCCTGCTGCCTGCCTGCCTGCCTGCCGCCGCCGCCGCTTACTCCCCGAGAAGGCACCGGGTCAGGCTTTTGAGGCACCGAAACAAACCCCGACGGCTACGAACCCCCGTCTTAGGAAATATGGGCTCCCGGGCATTGAAAACACCTTCCTGTACGTACCGCAGCCGGGCAGGGGAACCCTGCGAGAGGCTCCCCGCCCTTCGGTGAGCCCGGCCGTGCCCCGTTACTCCCCTCCCTTCCCCGCCGGAGGAGGTGGCTGGCGGCGGGCCAGCGGCGCCGAGGGTATTAATAGGCGGCTAGGAGGCAGCGGCCGGGCGGCTGCGGGTGTGCGGGGCTCGGGCTGCGGAGCACGGCACGGCACGGCACGGGACGGCGTCGACGCGGGAGCGGCCCAGGGCCAGGCTGGGGAGGTGTCTGCGGTCCGCACCCGGCTCCCACCGCGAAGGAGAGATGGAGGGTAAAACAGATGCAGAACCTCCTTCTTCCCTCCCGCCGCGCCTCGGCCGGGCGGAGGGGCTTGGGGAAGGGAAGCGCCTCGGTCTCTGACCCCCTCGGGGCTTTTAATCCCTTCCTCCGCCGGCTGGCGGGGGCTCCCGGAGCTTAGTCGCCGCGGCTACCAGCCGGGAGGAGAGGGACGTCGGGGCAGCGGTAGGAGGAGGCAGAGGGTCGGTTGGTAGCCGAGGTGCGGGAGGGGCAGGGTTACCGTGGGGAAGGGCTCCTGCCGGCTCCCAAACTTCCCCAGTAAGGCGTGGAGATGAGGAGAGAGGCCTGTAGAGATATCTACTTAATATCTATAACCTCCTTTTGTTAAAGTGTGGCAATTATGTAGCCAGAACAATTTAATAAGGTACAGAGTTTGCAACAAGTGTTATAGAAGCATTGCAGCACTATATTGTTATATTGAGTGGTGCCTTTTATTTGTTTAATTTTCTTTTGGGCACCAGAATAAAACAGACATGGCAGTATGATGGCTTGCCTTGGAGCAAAAGGTCTGAGGATGAAGAAGTTAATCTTGTTTTATAAATCACTTATCAAGCTAACTTGTTTACCAGCGTTAACAGGAAGGCCTATTATCATTATGTAATGAAAAATAAAAGCTCACTGTGATGTTTATGAAAGTTGGCGACATGGACAATCGTGAGACTTCTGTGGAAGCATTGAAAATGAAAAGAGGCTAAATCGTGGTATGCCTTGCCTCAGGTATGCCATGATTTGCAACGTTAAAAAATGAAGAATTCCTTTGTCTTATGGTGGAAACTGGTTGCTAAACCAGAAAATAATAAGTGTTTGCAGATGGCTGCCCTCTCTCTCACAGGCTGAATATTCTGGATAAGAGTTTCTCCACTTATCCCAAATTGGGGATCTTTTATGATAGCAGTCTAGTATTTTTTTAGTATTACTTTTATTGTAAGAATGGATGAAATATTAACTAAAGATTTTACTTGTAGATTGGGAAACTTCTAGCTTGTCTTCCAAAAGTTCAGTAACTCACTTTGGTGGGTGACATTAGCATTCTACCAGTGGAAAATCTCCAAATGGAAATAGTATATTTGAAAATTGAGAGCATGTAAGAACTTCAGAAACTTAATATTTAAGGACAAAGAATACTTTTTTCTTATTTTGATGTTGTATTGAATGAGCTTTCTAAAGTTACATGACCACTGTAGTATGAAGTAGGTACACAGTAGCTTAAGGCTGTACCGTGCAAGTCCCAGGAGTGGTACTGTATGAGTGGCAGCAGCTCCAAAAGTGATTCCCTTCAGAGGCAGTGTCCTCTGCCAAGATAACATCAAAGATAACAGTCACTGAGATCCTAGTGTTCCCTTCAGCTGAGTCAGTTTTCTGGTTCAAATATTGTCATATATATATACTACCAAAACTCTAATTTCCTTCCAAAACCATTTGCTTATGCTGATAAGACAGAATGAGTCCAGTAGTAATATGATGACCACCCTTGTTGCTGCAGGTTTTTTGGTACCTCTGCCTTTCTCATGAGTATCTTATATAATTTCTGCCTGCTTTCCTGTCATCAGAAATTCATTAGTCTCCCTGTCCCCTCTTCTTTTCTTTACCTTTGGTGATTTGATGTGTTTTCTGTCTCATGAATGACCTTCAGGTGAAGGAAGTTGTGCTGCACTGCAGCCTTTGCTGGGGATGTTGATTGTATTCTGGTTATTTGTGGATTTAGGTGATTTGGGATCTGGGAAAGATTTTGCTCATTATTGAGAGCCACTGGAGAAATGAAGCTCAGGTTCTTGAGATGGTAAGGTCTTTGCTACCTTCTGAAAACTTTTTTTCTAACAAGTGTGCATCCACACTTAAGATGGGGTAGGCAAGAGGATTCTTTAGGCTATGTCTTCACTGACACAAAAGATAGCAAAATTCCACGTATGAGTGGAGACCAAGTTGTATCTACTACTAGAGACAGAAACGGGTCTTGACTGCATATATCCTTCAGTCATTTGGCATCAGGGTGGCTTTCCAAGGTCATCTTGGTGTAGAGAAAGCCTGGAGAATTCTGTATTTGTAGGGGAAAAAAAAAAAAAAAGGTGATATGTTCCCTTGTGGGACATAAAGGCTGAGTCTATTAAGCAGAGCCTCAAGCAAGTTACTAGCTCATCAAGTGCAACAAACAAAGTTATAGCTGGAAACCACAAGAGGAAGGAAGCAGCCAACATTTATGTAATAAGCTGCTTTTTAACTTCTGGCAGGCAGCTTGGTGTATATATGTTATGTTTAGGGCATTATGTGGTTTGTGTCTGCCAGCAGAGTAGGGAGGGAGATGAGTCAGCGAGCATTTATTTAATGTAAGATGTTGCTGTGTTGCTATCTCAAACAGGTGTAACGTGAAGCCTGGTAAAAGATACTGGAAGTTAGGATGACTTTATGGCTCCGGTAATGTGATACTCGGGTTAGTATTTTGGTCAGAGCAGAGGGAGAGGATCTCTCCTGTGTCATAAATCTATCTGATAAAAAAGATGTGAGGATCTGTGGTAATACCACTTCATCAGAGGAAGGGAAACATAGGTTTGCAAGAAAAGAAGTTTGCATCAAGTAAAGCCATCTGTGTGATTGCATTCATTGTGCTTTAAAATTAATAAGAATTTTCTTGGCAGTTAATGAACGTTTAAGAAGCTTAGACATTTGAAAAGTTCAGTAAATAATTTTTCGTTCTTGATTAAGGCATCTTTTAAGCTGTCACTTGTACAACCAAGAATTGTCACTTTTTAATGCATTGGGATATCTTGTTGCATACTGACTCAAATATTACTGCCTATTAAACAGTTTAGATTTCATGTGCCTTAATTTCTCTGCCCTTGATTATTTTAAGCAGCCTGCTTTTTTATAAAGCTGTATTCCATAAGCATTTATTATATGTTCAAGACAGACAAAATGGACACATTGAAATAGATGTCTTTGTATTTCTCTGACGTCCCCCCACTCCTTCCCTGCAGTTACATCTGGGATAGTCCTAATGCTCATCCCAGATGTTTATAGAAATTACATCTTCAGGCTTTGCAAAAATCAAAAGTTAAATATCTTTTTTGCTTTGTCTCGTGTCACAAACTGTAGAGGTTGTTGGAGGTAGTTGTTTGTAAGCATTGATAATTCAAGGATGCTCAGCAAGACATGGTAAAATTGGGGCCGCCATTTCCCCATTTCCCTTTTTTTTTTTCTTTTTTTTTTTTTAAATCCTCTGTTCTGTGCACAGAGGTTATCTTATTTTAACATTAATGGGCTTTATACATGTGCAATGAGGGAATAATACATTTAAAAGGCAACAAATGGTTCTTGCTTTGTGGTGTGTTAGTGGAAGTTGTTCCTGTTGCTGTTTACTGTCAGGGCTAGTCTAAGGGTAATAAAAGGTGACTTTGACCTGGTTCAAATTTATGTATGTCCATCTCTACTATTGTTTCTTCAGTATATGTAATCTTGATTTTTTTGAAATTAAAAACTTGTAAAGTGTCAGCAAATAGAAGTGTCTTTAAAGAAAAAGTCACCAGATCAGAGGTTTTTCAGTGCTGTAAATATGATGAGGGAGGTAGTTCTCAGTAACTAAGATCTTCTGTCAGCAAAGTAGCAATAACTCTACACAGTAGTCGGCTAAATCTAGATAGTTTGGAAGAGCTTTTGGCCCTAAAGCTTGGATGTCCCTGCTCTGTGCCATGTCTTATCTTATGTAAGCTGAAAAGCCTCATAAATATGATCTTATCCATTAGCAAATGTCAGGGTTTCAATAAGAAAGGTTGTCTCATAAGTGTCTTGGCGTCCCTGCTAGTTACACTGCAAGACAGTTTATGTCTCATTGAGCTGCTTAAACTCATTTTTCTCAAGCAGGCCTGCTCCATTGGTCTGGGATTACTGACCCCCTTTGGGGCCAATATATTGTGTTAAAAAGCTGTTACACCTGGCTGAAGAGGAAAGAGCAAGCAACAAACGCTGTATGTACCTGATATTCAGTTGCAGTGTTGATGCTAATCTCAAATGACTGATTAAAGTTTTGGCATGGTAAAAAAATCCTTCAAATATGTTATTCATGATCTGCCTTTCACAGAGGAAAAATGGAAGACGGATCACTGCAGGCGGTGTAAGCTCTGTTTGAGCCTCTTTCAATTGCCTTGCTGGGGAAGGGATCATACGGTCTCATTGGTGAACCCTAGCATGGATAGCATGGTCTGATCTGTGCTTCTACCAGGCATCATCCAGGCTGTTGCTCTTGAGAAGGACTACCAGTGTCTTCTGCTGGTACTTGCCACCCAGCAGTTGGGCCTCTTGCATCTCAGGAGTGATTTCTCAAACCCAGATAGGAAAATCAAGGCAGGCAGGATCTGAAGTGATGGGTCCAGAACCCTGCTGGGTCCCTCATCTGTGTGACTGGTTTCTGCTGGTGTGACCAACAACAGTATAATGCAGCTTGCTCCATTTTGAAAGTAGATTGAACTACTTTGCTATACATAATATGCTAATAAATTAAGAATGTCCATGTAAGAATTGGTTCAGAGGACCTTGTGGGCTGGAAGGTTACATCCCAATTTATGATGCTGTAGCTTCCCTGTATTAGCAAGTAAGGGTATATCTCAGAGCAATGTTCTAGAAATAAGTTAGTGAGCAGTAATTGGAAATCCTTTGTAGGAAACAGAAAATATAGAAGTGTTCATGATGTTAAGAAAAAGTGAGAGGCAAAAAGTTGTTTTGACTGTAACCTGAATGTAGAGATAAAACTTCCTAAAATGAAATCTAGATTTTTTATCTATTTTTACATTTTAGTTTGTGTTGAATTTCAGAAAACTCAGTTTTAGTAAATTACTGCTTGCTTAGTTGATTTTTGAAAAGCTGGAGTTAAAAATTGCTTCTTTTTATTATGACTAAAAGTATAGTTCTTTCATGAAATTACAGGCTGTCATGGGCTCTTTTAAATCAAGTTGCAGGACTTTCATTTGGAAAAAAATACCCAATTGTATTTTCACTTCAATTTTTTTTTAGTGGGAAGCAAAGAAGTCTCAGGGATTCTTTATATTCTGTGTGGGTCACTCCTATCTGAACTCAGCCTCCTGAAATTGTTAACTTTGCTATCCCATGCACAGTGACTGTGATAGATGTGGATGTTGCAAATATATTCACTTTCACACAGAAAAAGGAATGTTCATTAAATGTTCATTATCAATGTGCACCTTCTAATTAAAAGAAAAGCTTCCTACACTGTTGGCAGATGTTAAAAATTAGAACATGTGAGCTGAGAAAATCTCATTGGGGTCAAGGAGTAAGGATTTCCATTTCATAGTTGGCATTTGCCATTTCTCAGTTTTGCATCAAGGTGAATTCCAATTCTCCACAGCCTTTCTTCCTAATTGGAAATGTTACAGCATGAATCATTCCTGTAGGTAATTGGTTAGGGCACTGAGAAGTTATTAAATATTAACATCAGTTCCTGAGGTTTGGATGCATAAAAATTCCTGATTGTTTCTTAGCTTCTGTATGCTGCTTTTACTATTTTTATTTGATTTTTTTTAGCATATCCTGCCTAGTATTGTTGTGTATAGCAAGCTCTTGACACACAGGGAAATGGCACAACAAGTCATGAGCATTCAACCAATAAGGGTGCCCCATCAGGTCTTTGGAACCATCTCTGACAGCAGAATCTCTCTCAGCACAGACTTTCCCTGTCATTGCTGGGTCTCTTCTCCAAATTTTGCTTTCTACTCCGAACCTTTCCTTTCAGAATGGGAAATTCAGGTGTTGGATGGAGAATAGGACCTGTTTGCACTGCGGCCATTCAGTGCTAGCAGTGCACTCAAAGAGTCTATGCAGGGGCCTTTGAGCTTGAACACAAGTGCTTTTGTTTTCTTCATGTCCTGCTCTATAAAGGTCACATTTGCATTTTCACAGTCAGAGGATTCCTGTGTGGGGGTTCTGTTGCAAACCTTCTGAAGGGAAGGACCCAACTCGATTCCTGTCTGCAGCCTTGTCTGTAAACCTCCAAAACAGGAGCATGTAGTACAGGGGCAATTGCATGAGTCTGCATTTTTTTTTTTTCACGTGAATGGCTTTCCCAGGATACCAGTCTATTTGTATACGGGATTCTAAGAAGCCCGCATTGCATTTACTTGGCCTGGGAAATTAGTTTACTAACAAACAATGTATTTTGCCTTAAAACTGGATTACGCTCTGGCATTAAGGCAGAAGCTACTCCTCCACAGCCCATGCTCTTCTGTATCTGCCTTTTCCTTGCAAGCAGTAAATATTTCTGGGCATTTTATTCTACTCACCCAAATGTTGTCAGAATGTGCCAAATACAAGGCTCCAGTTTCTTTTTTTCGTGCGAGAATTTAGCAGTGGAAGGTTCTCTGTGTTTATGGAAACACAGATGCAGGTTTTAAAATACTTGATAGTGCTTACATAAAGTTATAGAAACATCTGAAAAATGTTTATTTTTCAGCTTCAATTAATTTGTTTTGTGCTAGGAAAATAATATTGATCATAAAAATTAAATGCTGGTTGGAAATCCTTAGGCTTCTGTAATGGAATATTTCATTCAGGATGAAACGTGAGAATTATGGGCTTGGTTCTGCCGCTGCTGCTGAAGCCAGTGACTAAATGCCCAATTACCTTCAATTGGAGCAGGATTGAGTTTTCTCTTTTGCAGAAAGATGTCTTAAACAGGCAATCCTTCATTTCCCTGTTTGAAGCACTTCCATTTAGTAAAGTTTTAGTGCTGTTTCAAGCCTGGAGCCATTTGGCTGAAATTGCATTTGATATACTTTCTGGAAGTCTGTTTTCTGAGTCTGCTTAGGAGTCTGTTTCTGTGTTCTTAAATATTGACTTGCAAAACCTGGATGTCTTTATCTCAGAAAATGTGTACATTTGTGCCTTGATTTAGCTGCTGATTGTGAAATAGTAGTTCATATTAATCTCCGGTAACAGTCCATTGGTATGTTTCAAGGCAGAATTTAGGTCAGCAAGTTCAGATTGAAATGACAAGTTCAATTAAAAAAATTATTGAGAAAGTTGTAAATAACTGCAAGGTGTACTATTTAATGAAATATATTGTTGGCTAAGTCCTGATCTCTTTGCCTTACACAGGTAAATTGCCGTTAATGTAAAGGCTCTTTTCCCTTCCTTTCTGACCCTTCTGCTTTGCCTTGCTGTTTCATAGACTGTGCTGAGGCCCAAACCAGATGAGTTGGATCTAGGTTTAGGCTATCGTTCATTTTCAAGAGGATATCTTTTTTCTCAGGCTCCTCAAAGTGTACTCTGGAGACTTTAAAAGAACTATGTGTAGAGGGGAATAGACGTGCTTCAAATAAGGAACTGTTGTTAGATACATCACCCAACACCCTAAAGACCTGGGTAGAAAAAGTAATGTAAAATTCTGCTTTTGCTTTTCACAGAATCACTGGAAGAGATCATTGTAAAGTCATGGAAGTACTGTACTGCATCTCTGAGCAAAAGTATCAGAAGTAGGGCTGATGGAGTTACCATTAGAAAGCTTTTGCACAGCTCTAGTTTGAGCAGAGCAAAAAAAGGAATTAGAAAGTTCTCAATGATCTGGACAAGGGGATCGAATACACCCTCAGCAAATTTGCAGATGCCACCAAGTTGGGTGGAAGTGTTAATCTGCTGGAGGGTAGAAAGGCTTTGCAGAGAGATCTGGACAGGCTGGCTGGATGGGCTGAGACCAATGGAATGAGATTCAATAAGGCCAAGTGCTGGGTCTTGCACTTGGGCCTCAACAACCCCAGGCAGCGCTACAACCTTGGGGAAGAATGGCTGGAGAGCTGCTTGGCAGAAAAGAACCTGTGGGTGTTGGTCCAATGTCGGCTGAACATGAGCTAGTGGAGTGCCCAGGTGACCAAGAAGGCCAACAGCATCCTGGCCTGTATCAAGAACAGTGTGTTGAGTAGGACCCAAGAGGTGATCATCCCCCTGTACTCGCCACTGGTGAGACCCCACCTTGAGTACTGTGTCCAGTTTTGGGCCCCCTACCACAAGAAGGACATTGAGGTGCTGGAGCACAAGCCTTATGAGGAGAGGCTGAGGGAGCTGAGGTTGTTCAGTCTGGGGAAGAGGAGACTGAGTGGAGACCTTATTGCTCTCTACAACTACCTGAAAGGAGACTGTAGAGAGGTGGGGGTCAGTCTCTTCTCCCAGGTCACAGATGATAGGACAAGGGGTAATGGCTTAAGTTGTGCCAGGGGACGTTCAGTTTAGATATTAGGAACTATTTCTTCACTGAAAGAGTTGTCAGGCATTGGAATGGCAACCATCCCTGTAGGTATTCAAGAGACGAGTTGACGTGTGCTTGAGGATATGGATTAGTGTTGGTTGTGGTGTTTGGTTGGTTGTGGTGTTTGGTGTTTGGGTTTTTGTTTTTGTTTTTTTTTTTTTTTTCATTGGTTGGACTAGATCTTCAAAGGTCCCTTCCAACCTAGGTGATTCTGTCATTCTGTGATTGTGTCAGACTGCAGTGTTTGGCAGTCTTCTAGAAATTCAGTTGTTAGTTTAGGCCTGTAAAAAAGCTGCCTTCTTCTGTAATTTATAAGTGGAGCAAAAAGTAAAGCAGAAGATAAAGGCATAACATTATGTTTCAGGCATAAAACTTTCTCCTTTGTACATCTTTAACTCTTCTACTGCTCTCACTGTAGCTAAAGAAGATCCTCCAAAGCCATGGTGCCTGGCTTCATAGATCTTAGCTATTCTAGGGTGAGATCAGTGGACAGGTGCTGTCTGTAACCCAGATAATTTGAATATGATAGTTACTGCTTCTCCTTTCAGTGCTGTGCTGTTTCAAATGTCTGCTCCCTTGATATCTCCAAATGTCTCACTTTCATCTTTATCCTTACATTGATTAAAACTGGAGTTTTAATCTTGCCGTATTGAAATCAATACATGAAATGGATATGTGGTTGCTGCTGTTGCCAGTGTCTTATAAGCATCTTGGATGTGCTTTCAAAAGTAATGTAAAGAAGGAAGTAGCAATGTGTCCGTGGAACACATCAGGAGAGTACTTCTTGTGGATGGGTGAGGGACAAAAAAGAGCATGGTTGAAATGAACAAGATATTCTGCACAGCAAATTACTGTAATCAGTGGCTGGGGGCACTTAATAGCAGAAGGTGAGAAAGGAGAGAAGTACAAGTATGTGTTACTGACAGCAATCTCAAAAGGTTTTATTTTCATGGAGTTTGGGTCAGTGAAACACTTTGCAGAGGATGCAGAAGACTCAGAGCATAGGACTGTCTGGTGGGAAGAAGCAACATAAAGATCAAAGAAATTAAGCTGGAAATTATTTAAACATTCAGAAAAATACCTATTATTTTGCACTTTATTTCTGTTTATCCAGCTATATCACATTCTAGGACAGAAATGTATTTTCCTCTGTGTTTGGAAGGTGCCTTGCATGCTTTTGTATGCTACAGAAAGCAGTAGATACAATAGAGTCAGCTGTTATTACCTATATAATAACAATCTAGGTTTGAAGTAACACATGTTGGGTTTTTTGTCCATGAAGATTCTTTCACCAAAGAATGTGCATGCGAAAAGTCCATGTGAATTTTTTTCTTAAGTTGACTAAATCTTCAGCAATGGAAGAATATTTTTTAGTTTATGATTTAGTTGTCTAGGCCTTGCCCTAATAGTAAGTTATTTATCTTACAGCTAGTAGTTGCAAACAGGAGATGCTCCAGAAGAAGAATAATGCTGTTTTGGTGGATGGGGTCATCCTAAATGGTCCAATAATGGATGCAAAGTCAGGAGAGAAGTTTGTGGAAGAGGCGTGTAAGATTATTATGGAAGAAGTCATCCAGAAAGCTGATGATGTAACAGAAAAGGTAAAGAAAAAAAAAACATTGTTGAGAATTTTAACAGAGATAGTGAACAGTAAAATATTTTTTTCTAAGATATTTTATTGCACTTTAAGTAGCCTCAGAATTGCTTCTAGTTCATGTCTGGCTCTGAAATAAAAAGACAGCCTTCCAAATTAAGAAAAATCATATTCTAAAACCTTTCAGTAACATAATTAGCATACATATTTGCCAGAAAATGAGGAGTTTTTGGTCTCAGAGTACAATGGTCAGTTTCTTTGCTATGACAAATGGATGCAGTGTTTTTCTTGTTTGGGGTCAGTTGAGCTACTTCTATTTTCCTCAGAGTCAGTAGTATTGGAGAAGGAACAGCACATGCAGTATCACTGTGAAAGGGCAACGCTATGAGTTTTCTATGGGATTTGCAAAACCTCTGCTTATGGGCTGTGTGGGAAGAGGGGTTGAAAATAAAATGTACTTGCCTTTGGTTGCTTCCACTGCTTGTCAGAACAGTGTCTGAAAATGCTGTAATTACAAATCCTTAGCTAATGTGACCTGTGGGCCTCTTGCTTTTCTGGCTTCCACCATGCCCTACACTATGGTCAAGCAATGTCTGAGACACAATACAACCAAGATCCTGTGAGATCAGTTTACCAGAGATATTTTCTGGTGGCATGCTGCATACAATGGGCAGAGCTGTGAAACCAGAGCTGAATATTGTGCTTACCTTGTACCTTTATAGCCTCTTTCTCTTGTCTAACCTCTTCACTGCTGGTGTTTCCCTGCCTCCCTCTACATCACTAGGTTTGTGAATGGCGAGACCCTGAAACACTGAAGCAGATTCTTGATCTGGAAATGCGGGACACCGGGGAATCTCATCAGAAACTCTTGCAACTCTGCCGGGATGTTATACAATACAGCGTCAAAACCAGTAGGAATGTGATTTCTAGCGAACTTATCTTGTATGCTAACCTAGGAAGGCAGGATAATATTTATGAAGTTCTGTCACCTTTCAGGGAGCTAGGGGAGTGAATGTTTGTTTTCTGCCTGTCTATACAAGTATGCAAACATTTGGCTGTGTTTCAATTGTTTGATTGAACGCTGGTCACCATAGGTTTGACTAAAATGTGTAATTGTGGCAAACTAATCGAAAACTAATTCCTGTACCTATTAGTGGTAGATTCTGTCATTTTGAGGTCTTGTGAAAGTCACCTAGATGGGTATGATAAAACAGTCTAGCAGAACAAGCAGGAGAAGGAACTTTGCGTGTAATTTCCTGCAGTCTGAGTGGTGAGGAGTGGAGCCATCATCATTGCCCTCGTACACGCTTAGTGATGATTACCCTACCCTTACTATTGCTCTTTTTGAGCAATACTCTTACAGAATGTTAATTTGCTGATAGGCAGTAATAACTGTTCCAAAAACTGTGAGAAGAGAGCCTCCAGTGTTTCAGAGACAGTATGCCATACCTCTACAGGATTATTTCTCTATGGCTAACCTTTCTGCAGCATGTATAGTATAATTCAGCCTTAGCAAAAAGGGATGAATAAATCCGCTCAGGAAACAATGCTGTGGATCAATAGCTCAGGATTTCAGATGTGCCATAGCTTAAGCTATGTTTTGGAAAGTGAGAATTGATATAGTTTCTTGTGTGTTTCCATATTCCCTGCTACAGTCACTATTGCTACAAAGTAAAACCATAAAATAATTTTGCGAGTGCACACATGTCTTTGAAAACCATGGAAAAGCAGCAATACTGACCTACACAGGGGGAGTGCGCTAATAATATGCAGTTATAATTACTGAGTTACTGGAAGGCGTTCTGTTTATATTACTTTTGCAAATTGCCTTCAGATTTTTATTTGTTACACTATGTCACCTTAGAAAGGATATTGTATATAAAAATATGCTGTGCAAATAGTCTTTAATCTAAGTATAAACATTTATTGAAGCCCCAGATATAATATAATACAGTTTACCTGATTTGCATGTAAAAGTTGTGTGCTGTGGATTAAAATTTAGATGATGATCCTGCTGCTGAACTGACTTCCTTTTATAGTCAGCAGTAGTGTAGACTTTTCTCATAATTATTATGTCTCAGAGTTTCAAGGTAGGTAAACAAATTCTATGAACTTGTCATTTTAAATCTGTGGCAAGGTTTTCCAAGCTGTAATACTGCTTCTTTCCATCAATACCAAAGTATTGAGACTTTGGTGGGAGCACAGGCACAGCTGCCTGGGACTAGCAGGTTGCTGTATTCTACTGCAGCAGCAAAATTTGGCTGAGCATCCATTGTGGCCTCTCAAGACTGTTAAAAGTCACTCTGTGTACTCAATTGTCAGTCCTCTTTTTTTTTATTTCTAAAACTTGTGAACAACCCACACTCATTAAGTGCACTACTTATATCTCTCAAACTTTGTTTGGGGACCTGAAAATTGTTATTATATTTATTTTCAACGTCTTGTTCCTTTGAATCTAAGAAAAGGAAAGTAAGTCCAGAAAATACTGAGAAAATGATGGAGTGAATTGTGGTTTGTAGTGATCAGCCTTCTGCTGACAGGGCCTATTATATATTCTCTTTTCATGTATATCCTGTCGTTGCTTGATTTTCATCTGTATTTTCAGGTCATCCAAGATTTTTCAATCAGCTGTACGCTGGAATAGATTATTACTCATTGGTGGCTCGTTACATTACAGAAGCGCTGAACCCAAGTGTGTAAGTGCAGTTCTCTGTCGTTTTGATGACGAATTAGCATGCATTTTGGAATAACAGCTTCCCTCCTTTTTTCTAGTTTGTGAGGTGGGGCTTAAGAGGAGACATCTTTTAAACCTAGACCTTGGTGTTGTTTGCTTTCTTTTTTTTTTAAACTTAGTGCATAAAAATGAATTAATCAGACTTAGTTTGTTTCCTTTGAAGGATTCTGCACAGAGTTGAATGCAAATGGTTACCTGTCCACTGTTAACTTGCAAATATAAGCCATAAACAAAGAATAATTGTTGCTTACAATAGGTCATTATAGCTGAAATTTAAGCGTGTGGCCTACATTAAATGCAAATTCTGATGTATTACTTTGAGAATGAAAGTGTCAATGTGATGCTGTCAGGAGCTAACCAGTTGCTTTACTGGGTCAAATCTATAGTGTTTTTAGTTTGGATGGTGGTCAGTTTCTGACAAATTAGAGAAAGGTGGAAGACACAGTTACCTAATTTAAGCAATATTCTGTGGCATGAGTTCTGTAGTCTTAATACCATTCATGGTACTTTTATTTTTGTTTAGATATACCTATGAAGTATCCCCTGTATTTCTGTTGGTGGAAGAAGCAGTCATCAAGAAAATGATTGAGTTCATAGGCTGGGAAGAAGGTGATGGCATATTTAATCCAGGTAGGAAGAGTTCAGACTTCAGGCTGAGTCATTATAAGTCAACTAATACA
Organism: Scolopax mira; assembly: GCA_004320125.1. Classification (NCBI taxonomy): domain Eukaryota; kingdom Metazoa; phylum Chordata; class Aves; order Charadriiformes; family Scolopacidae; genus Scolopax; species Scolopax mira. Next base: position 12,816 of record BJBW01012360.1, on the reverse strand, counting down.
GTAATTTTGTGAACATTTGATTTGTACAGAATATTTGAAAATGCATGCTAAAATCTAATGATGCACATATGTACAACTATTTCATCCAGGCTTATGCTGTGTGTTTCTAGTAATAATTCTGTGATTCATCAGTAGATAAATGAAAGTACTGTGTCCAGTTTTAGGCCCCTTAGCACTTTATATATACCACTTCCTAACTTCAGACCATTTCCTCTGGTCATGTCATTATTCATTTGAGAGAAGAGGCCAACACCCACCTGTCTACAACCTTTAATCAGAGGTAGATTGATGGTTGTACTAGATGATCTTAAAGGTCCCTTTCAACCTATTCTGTGATTCTATGAAAACAGTTCCACATTAAATATAATTATGTGAAAATTGTTTATAACTGATGCCCTTCCTTACCTTATTAACAGCAATATGAACAGCCTCATTGGACTCAGTCAAATTGGTTGACAGACAGGGAGCTGATTTACAAGCTTGACACCAACCAGTGATGCCTGAGGGCACTGATCTTTGTATCCTGCCTATCGACTGTGGGAGACAGAGTTTATCTTTGTGGGATTGTCGTGAGCTTAACTCTTGAGTTTTGATATTTTTTTTTAAATGTTATCATAATGCCAACCAAAAAAATATTTAAGTTTCTTGATAAGCCACAGTTTAAAAATGTTCTGTCATACAGCATTCTAGCCCACTGTATGGCTATAATGACGCATAATAATATTAGTCCACAGATAATTCTGATAACAAATTATTAGCTGAGATGGGAAGCTTTTCTGTCTAATTTGGGGGTGAGAAGAGAAATTAAATGAGCAAATGGATTTAACCCCCTCCTCCAAAACCAAAATGAAGTCAGTAATTCTAGCCTACATGTGAGTACTAGAAAAATAAACAAACTAAAATCCTCCCCTTTTTAAAAAATATATTAATGATATGTATCTTTTCCATGTCAGATGTGATTTGTGTTTTCAATAGACTCCTTGCTTTTACTGCAGAATTTCTTAATTAAAACTTACTGAGATACTGTCAAAAGATAAATGAATTCTACTTTTTGAACTAGTTTTATTTAAGGCTTTTTCTTATTATTTTGCTCTTTTAGGTGAATAAAACCTGCCCAGATCTTACCTTGCTGATCTGGTTTTACTTGCTTTTTTTTTTCCCCCTATAACACTCTGAGGCCTGGTTGCCCAAAAGATCTCCTAGACTCTGTGCAGCTGAGCTTGGTGGGAGCAGCTGAACTGGCACTGCTTCAGTGTAAATGGGAAGGAGCTGCTGCAGGGTGTTCTCTGTTGTGGAACGCTCTGTTTGGGCACTCTTCAGGAAATATCCCCAAAGTGTTCAAACCTTCTCTGTTTCCATGCAGGCTGCAGAACCCAAAGTTCCTTTTATGTCTGTAGGCTCTTGAGGAGGAAGTAAGCTATGATCCACGCTAAAGGCTAATTCTATGTTGCTTGTTCCCCCCGCTCCGCCTCCCACAATAGGTCAAGCACTCAGACACAAGACAGGTGCTGGGACTATGGCTAATCTGATATTTGTATGTCTCTGCAGGTGGCTCCATTTCTAATATGTATGCAATGAATTTAGCAAGATACAGATTTTGTCCTGAGATAAAGGAAAAAGGGCTTTCAGCTTTGCCAAGACTAGTCCTGTTCGCTTCAGAAGAGGTAACAAAACAAAACAAAAACACATTTTTGAACTTTATTTTTCAATGGCAAAATTATATTGTTTTCATATCTGATGGAGGACTGGTACAATAAATTTGTTGTCAGTGTATGGTGTGGAATATTGGACCTATGTGGAGAAGTCTGATGGTAAATTTCCCTGCAGAAGTTTCTTTGCCTGCAGAACACAAACAGAGATGTTCCTGCTCTTGGAAATTGCTCATATAAGAATATGTTGTACATGGGGCAAACACATAGCAGAATATATGTGGGATGTTGTGGAAGTCTGCAGCATTTGATTTCCCATAGCATAAAGTCTAGTAGGAATCATAAGTAGGTTTTGGATGTCAGAGCTTTTTTCCTGCAGGCTTAATTTGGAATAAGCTGAGCACTTGTAGACCTGTGAGACAGCTCTCTGCATCTTTCGCTCAGCCCTATGTCTGAGTACAGACTGGCTGTGGTAGAGAACCAAAACCACTATAAAGCATTTTGGAAAAGCCCGCTGGATCTTTAAACAGTTCTTCTTTAAATAATAGAAAATGTGTGACTAGTGTTAAATTTTTTGAATTATATCTGTTTAAACTGCCTGTGGAAAGTTGAGTTACATTCATACATTTATTCCAAAGCTATTTTTTAATAAGCTTTTCTTCTCTAACCTGCAATTTTAAGAGTTTATAATTTGATTAGTACAGAGTTGTTATTAATTCTCCCTTTCCTGTATAAAGGTCCCAGTGGATGTGAGAACCTTATTGTAGTAGGGAGTATATAGTTACAGAAAATAATTTTAGCTTTAAGTTTATGCTCCAAACAGTTTGCAGTGTAAATAGACAAGAGAGGCTTATTTTGAAGAAGCCTGAGGGATGAAGGCATTGCATAAGTTGTCGAAGACAGCATATATATTTTGGAATGGAATCCAAATGTCCTAAATAAAGGGATTTTTTTCCAGGCAAAATGTATTTAGGTTTTTTCTTTCTGAAAAGTGTGTTTATGAAATGACATGCCAGTTCATACTCAATCCATCATGCTTCATCTTAAGTAGCTAAGGGAGAAAAAAATGAGGTTGAAACATTTATTGCTTTTGAGATGAACCACATAGAATTTTTGTCAGGAAGTTGCAAGATTTCATTTCAAGATTTAAATAAAAAATACACCCTCTTACTCCCAAATAAACAAGCATTTAATTTAATGACAAAAGAAATTTTGACTCACAGAATAAATTTATTTTGGTATCTTTGTTTCACCAGAAACACCAAAACTATAAACCATACAACTGCCAAGGAAAAACAAATCAGTAAATTATTTGTAAGGCAATGCTTTTGATCTGTAATGATTTGTTTGATTCACAAAATCATATTGTTTTTTGTACTCAATAATCACTTGCTTTAAAACTGCCATTTTTAGTAGTTTGGGCTATTGCCTAAGATCTCTAGTATTTATTCACGGTTGTGAGGGACAAGATGTGCATATTTATGTATCCTTATTTTAGATCCACTTGTACTGAGTCCAAGTTAACGTTAACTTTTAGAAGTTTTACTTCAGATATATCATATTATTGAGAATATATGTAGTGAATGGCCCACACTGAAAAGAAGTATATAATTGCTTGTGCCACACTTTGTTTTATATTATTTATTTTTATTTTGAGTTATGGTTTTTTTGTGTTTGTCCTGGAAGACATAGATGTGTTTTACACTGGTCAGGGAAATGATGAAAAAAATCATCCCGGTGTTAGTGTTTTCCTTTGAAGTGAGTCAGGATAACAGTGTTGGTTTGGAAAAGGCACAAGGCTGTAATGAACTGAGAGTATCAATAAGGAATCAAAACACATGGGTGCTTAAGGCGCTCATGTCATTTTAGGGCTTGGCGTCAACACTGTGCTCAAATGAAATTATCTTTACCTTGAATTGCCAAGTCCCAAAGTTTGTCTAGCATCTCGCAGACTGAAAGAATTCCTTATTGTAGAGCAGGGGGATGCATGGACTTGCCAGTGACTTAATTTTATGTGATCTGGAGCTGTATTTTTTGCATGTTCTTGGATAACGTACAGGTGTCTGGTTAATGTATGGCCCACCCAAGATTCTCGTATGCTCTGTTTGGCCTTCAGGAACAAAAATGTTCTTTGTTCCTGCAAATAAAATGCTTAGCTCCTTAAAATTATGGTGATACACGTACACGCTGAACGATGTTTATGCTACTACTCCATAGTTCTCTGGCTGGACCATTACAGAGTGATTCCTCTTGAGACAGTGGCAGTAGTAGAGAAAATGCTATATTACACTTTGTTGAGGCATGATTTGTGGCTGTGTAGGAGCTGAATACAGTTGTAGTTAGCCTACTTTTTTATCACTTCTTGCTATTTGAGTCTCATCTGAGCTTTATTCTGACCCAAGAATATATTGCATTGATTTGAAAGGTAGAAATCTGCTAAATTTGAGGTAACTGAGGGTAGAAGAGGATGTGTAAACAGTTGAAATGTGCATGCTGATATGAGCAGTTTTTCAGATGCAATGAAACCGAATTCCTCCGCAGTGCAACTTGATCATGAAAGTAATAAAGTGAAAGAACACAACATTAACTCACTATGCTGTCCCCTGTTGAAATTACAACAGACAAAAATGAGTAATAAAACAATCTCATAATAGTGTAATTGCTTTATGCAATCATGTTTCTAGGAAACTTTTCAAAACCAAGAAAATACAAATTTATCTTCTGCTTTAATGAGTGTATGGGGAAAGTACCTTGTATTTGCAAATATTATTAGGACAAGAAAACTATGTCAAGCTATAGTGAAAATAGTATGGCAGCACATCTTAAATAAACTATTCCAATTTGATCTTGTGCTCAAAGGCATTACTTTCTTTCTACAAATGGCAATGGATTTAATGTGTCCAAACAAACAAAACTGCAAAAGGCAAGGCAAGAGTCATCTGAACTCAAAGTATTTAAACTTGTTATTTAAATTGTGTATATAATCTAGATACAAATAATACCTTTTTTTTTTTGAAAGAGAACTATGAAGAAGAGAATTAATATTCTCTGGATTATTTTTTTCTTAAGATGCTGCTGTGTAATTTAGCATAATGATTTTTAGTAATGATAGCAGGAAAAAAAATATTCTTGTCTGTTTTCAGTCAATACAATTGAAAGACTACTTTTTTCATCAAAGACAGCATATTTAAAGTCTATGTAGCATTATAATTCTTGTCCCTTTTGATCCTACTGAAGACCTGACAATATTTTCCAACAGGTGTGGAAGTACCTGTGGAGGTAGCAGCCTGTTTTGTTTTGATATTCCCTTTATTCTTGCCTTTCCCTCTGTTTTTTAGTATAATCTTTCAAAAGAGGCTCAAGCCTCTTTTATATTTCTCCCAGTCTCCCATACCATTTTTATAATAAAATACATGATTTGGTGATTGCCTGCTTACTAGTCTTTTTTTGCAAGTCTACTGTTTTTCAATTTGGAGCAATCTTATTATTCCTGGTGATTCATACCTTTCATTTGTATCTAATGGGTAGAAATCTGTGATGGAGGCAACTTGTATTTTAAGTGGTTCACTAATTGGTTGAAAACATTTCCAGACTCATCTGAACAACACACAGTAGCTCTACAGTCATTATTACTGTTATTGATTTAATTTGATGTAATGCAAGACTAATTATCCACCTATTCTGAAGTATAAATGAAGGAGCACTAAGGGCTCTGTGGATGTGTCATATTACAAAAATAAGCTTTCTTAAAACTATCTTATAGTATCAGGCAGTATTTTGTATGCCTTTATTTTAAAAGTAGGTGATAGTGGAGGAAATCTTCTTGTCAAAAAGAAAAAGAGCCCTTTGAGATCATCCATCTCAACAAAATAAGCGTGTCAGGCTTTAATACTGTTAATATATTCATACCCACACATTAAAATGTTGTACGTTTTTCATAATTATGTTCTGCGGTAAGTACATTTGTGCAAACTCTCTAGAAGAAAATGGAATTAATTAACCACCTGGCTTCACCTCCTGTATGAAAAGTAGCAATTCTAGACATCTTCACAGTTGCTGGAATATGGTTATTATGGTTATTTTAAGTCTTCAGTAATAATGTGAAAAAGTGAAAGAGCCTTTTTTTTTTTTTAAGAGCAGTGGTAAACCAAGGCTTGGATGATCTTGATTCTGAGAACTGTGTATTTTTATGAGGTGCTGCATAGTCTCAAAACTGACTCCATTGCTGTGAATGGGCAGGCATTTGGTATGCTGCAGGTTGTTCACGGTGGTTTTCACATTTAGAAATAACTCCAGATTAAGAAGGTTACTGTATCTTGAGTTCCCAGGCTAATCTTGAAGATGGATTAAGTTGAGATCAGCATACTCTTATTCTGGATTAGTAAAAATGTTCTTATGCTAGATTAACAGTGTCCACCATAGAGCAGGTCCTTATAGAAGTGAATGTTGGACAGACATATGGTAAGATATACATTGAATATTTGTTTAACAGAAGAAAAACTTGTAAAAAAAAATATGGACGCTTGTGTATGCTTCTTACCAGAGCCATTTTATCACAATCTGATTTAATAAAACACCTATTTCTAACATTGTTTGAGCAGGTAAAGGGGTCTCTTCTTTTACACTCACTTAAAGGTTTCATACACTAATACCCTTTATTCAATGCAAAGTGGGCTGTGTATATTTGTAATCATTCAAAGATGCCTCTGTGACAAAATCTAGATAAAATAGTTTGCTGAAATAGTAACTTAATTTTCTGGAAAATGCAGACTGGTCCAGACTCAAACCTTTTGCAAAATCCTTATTTAAAGACTTTTGAAGATGTGCTTATGCCCTGTCTAAAGCCTGCTTGCTTTTGTAATGGCTTCTAAGATCCACATTCAGTTGAACAACCGTAGTATCTAAAACCAAGATTTTTTGGCCATTCTGCAGAGATAGGGCTTTGAAAGCCTTGGAAGTTCCAACTGCACCACAATACTTTGGTAAGTACTGGGACTTAAGCTCCTTGATCCTATGAACAAAGATGCTGGATCAGGCCAAGGGTCAGTTTAGCATAGTATCCTCTTAGGCAGTGGAAAACAGCTGATGTTTAGAGAAAACATATAGAAAAATTACAAGGATAAATTGATAAGAGGCCTTATATATATCATAAATACACCCTAATTGGGGATTCACTTTCCATGGAGTGGTGCTTTTGGAATTTCAGACCTATATGTTGCTTCTAGGCTACTGAGTTCAGCAGGCTTTGGGCCTTTCATCTTGTGCATTTCCTGATTCTTACATTCATTGATACTTTTGACTCAGTTGTATTAAAAACATCTTGAAACAATGAATTCTTCCATGATGACACTTCAAAATTTCTATTTTTAATTGTAATGTAGAACCAGCTTTAAAAAAAATCATGTGGAAAAGTTTTAATTTTTTTTAAGCTCACATTTTAAATAGCCATTTGCAGTTGCACATCTTTTTGCATTTTTTTTTCCCAGCCTTCAGTGTATGTAATTAATCGTTAAATAGAAGATGGACTTGGTGCTGTGTAGCTTTGTCAGTTTACTTTTTGTGTTAGTATATGCTGTTGTCATGACTGTTAGCTTTCAGTGTCACTGTATACTAAGGAATTTTTCTTTGTTTTAGTTGCGTACTCAGTTTTTTTTCTTCTTCTTTCATTTATAGTGTCATTACTCCATGAAGAAGGCAGCCTCCTTCCTGGGTATTGGTACGGAGAATGTTTATTTCATCAAAACGGATGAAAGGTAAGCAAGCAAAAGCTGTGGCTGTGCTCTTTAAGGCTTTTTAAAATGCAGTAGTGCATAACCAACTGAAAAAGTTTTAAATCTGTGTCCTTTAGAGGTAAGATGATACCTGAGGAACTGGAGAAACAAGTCCAGCGGGCAAGGAAAGAGGTGAGAGGGGGAGAGAGAGCATGAAGGAGAGAGGAAGAGTGTATGCAGACTGTGTGCCTGTGTCTGAGTGAAAGGAAGGAAGGAAAACTGAGTGAGCGAAATCTTAAAAATAGGGCAGTTGATGTAACAGTGTCTATTGTACAGTTTTGCCACAAACTTGTGGAAAAAGCCAAGACTTTTTGGTTCTACCCTATTATGAGAAAGAAAAATTCCGCAGGGTATTTACTACTAATGAAAGTCCTGAGTACAACACTGTTCTGAAGTATTTACCTTGTTTCTTCTAGGATCTCTTTTTGCCCTTGACCCCCCCTTTTTTTTTTTAATAGGTGCAGTATTTGTTTTCCTTAAATAGTAAATGAAAACATAGTTTTTTCAGTTAATTCCATCAGCTATTGTCCTCTACAGTGAGCAAGATCTGTCGCTTGTGGCTTAGTCTCTAAAACTATGATACAAGCTAAAAGTGCTAAATTTAGTCCTTTCTAGCATTGTAGGAAGAGTGCAGAGATGCCATCTTGTGCCTCTTTTTCTCCCAGGAACTTTACCAAGTAGAAAGTCAAATGCCAGCATTTAGAAATGTGCTCGTGTGTGTATTTTGACAACATTTAGATACATTCTGTCGTGGTTTGGCCTCGGACGGCAACAAAGGACCATGTGGCAGCCGCTCGCACAGATCAGAGTCCCCACCGGTGGCGTGGCCGGGAGGGGAAAATCAAAAGAAAAAGGCAAAACTTGTGAGTTGAGACAAAGGCAATTTAACAGAACAGCGAAGGGTGCAAGAAATAACAATGATAACATGGACAGAGGAGTATACAACCGCGATCACGATACCGCCGCCTGCCGACACACCCAGAACACACCTGACTGTGCTGCTCTCCCTGCTCCTTCTGCCCTGGGGCCGGGACTTCCTCCTCTTACTTCGCTTCCTGTCCCTCCCCCTCCCCGGCTAGCTCAGGCCCCTCCCCCTGGGCGTGGCTCACATGGGATGGAATACCTGTGGCCCTGCTAGGTCCTGGGAACAATTAACCCTTTCCCCACCAGACCCAGTACACATTCACACAATGTCTAAGCACTTACTACAGCTAACATAATTTACTTTAGAGAGCTTGGCGGACTGAATGTAAATCCTCAGACATAGAGCATCTTGCTTGGTTACCTCACCTTATTTCTCACTTCCAGTTTGTCCATAAAAGCAGTAGGACTCAGATCTCAGCCCTTAGTCCACAATCTGTGAATACTAAGCAATTAGTGTAATGTCAATGGTGTGGATGATGCCTACTGTGGAATGCTACCTTGAGAAATCTACTTTTGTGGCTGATAGAATAGCCAAGGCAGTGCTGTCCTGTCATGCACTGGCATGGCCGCAACAGCTTTCACTAAGAAATCTGGTTTAGATATATCATCTGCCAAACAACCATCTCTTCTTTGCATTTGATGCTAGATAAACTATTGATACTTGGTGGTTCTAATGACCTAGCAAACTCTCATGCTTGCCTCTTTCTGTATTTCACATTGTCTGTGGAAGACAACCTGTACTTTCTTATTTGAGCAACCTGGGAGAGGTGGGGAGAGAAGGACTGAAGTAAAATAGAGCAAGAGGAAGCAGGCTAACAGGAGAATGAGCTCTTTATTCTTGCAAAAACAGAATTCTTATTTGTTTATATATCAATGAATTTAATGGTTCTTTGAAAGAAATCCTCTGATATTCATGATTTTTTATTTCTTTTTTTATAAAATGGTCAACCTCAGTATGGTGCTCTGCAATTTAAAAATTAATGTTCTATATTATAAAGCTTGGCTTAGAGGAGAATACTATTTCACTTGCATATTAATGGAAGTTACAGATATATTGGAAGGTTTTGTTTTCAAACTCTGATTTCATCAGAGCTTCAGTAAGTGTGTCTGACCTTGATAAAGTGCTACTTTACCACTTTTATAGAAAGACATTTCAGTGAACTACAGTAAATAATCTAATGACTCCAGACAACAGAGGATGTATTAGCTAGTGATGGGAGCACAAAATGATCACTGACTATGATAGCAAGAATCTTAGGCCTCTTTAGAGAATTTAGTCAGGAAGATTTATTTAGCTATGTTGTTAATAAGAATAAAAGTATAATTCCCTTCTTTGCAGGAAAAATGTAATGGAAACAATCTTTGGAATTTGTGGAGATCCTACACTTGTTCCCATACTCAGTCATGTTACCTACTGGCTGCTGGGGACCTTTGACTTTGATATAGCTGTGGGAGAAAATTGATGAGAAAGCTAATAGAAGCTAGGTGCAGCAAATATATCCCTGTGTCACTTGCAAGCATTTTGTACTTGAGCTTCTGGCTGGTTTGTAAGTTTGATTCACTTTTGTTGTGAATCCATTGTACTAGGAATGTATGACCAAGAAGAGAATTACAGTAATTCTTTGTTAATGTATGGGATTAATTTAGACTCACTCCAAGGTTACTTTTCACTGCTTCAGCAATTTGTAAACAAATTTTAGAATACAAATAAATCATAATTATGGACAATTCTGACAGTCTTCTATACTGTTAAAGACATATAAAGCTGTAAGAGTGTAAATGTGAATCAAGCCTGTCTCTATAGGCAGATGTTCAAAAATGGCAAACCTTTTTTTTTTTTTTAAAAAACGAGAGAGATCAGATTTCAGCTGAAGTGAAGATGCATAAGACTTGTGTGGAATTTGATTTTTCAGCTGATGTCTGATTTCACTGAAGCTACATTGAGTTACATCAGCAGAGAGATTTACATCTGAGAGATTAAATTAATGGCAAATGAAGTCCAGGGATCCTAGATTGTACAATTTAATACAACTTTAGTGCCTTTTCAGTAACTGCATTGATGTGCTGTGGGCCGGATGATGAAATGTGCAGAGGAGTTCCTTCAGCATGTATTTACCAGCAAGTGAGAGCACATAGTCATTGCTTGGGCTGATACCCTTAATTTCATGGACTTGTTATAGACTCCACCAATTCTTCTCGTTGTTTCAGTTTCTGCTCCCAAGTAGGCACAGACATATACATCTGCAGGGGTATATGACCTAGTGTGCTATTGTCATTGCACCCCTGCTATTAGTTGAATGGGAAAACCATGAATAAAGACACTGAAACCAAAATGGATGGCTTGTGAAGATTGTCTGATTCTGCAAACTCATGATAGTTTTCCTTATCCCAGCTGTCTAACTTAAAAGCTGTCAGATATTTCCAGTGGTCTCTCTCCTGATGCTCAGTTCCTGTCTACAGCCCTTCTTATTTTCTAGACAGGAGTAGGAGCAAGAGAATTGTGCTTTGCTTGTAGACCAGGCATTGCAGTCAGATAGTGATGACTGTCCCAGAGTCTGTATCTGCTGTGCCAGTGCTGCCTAAGGCAAATCATGTTCCCTGACTAAAGGTTCCTCTTCACCAGGCAGAGTATATAGGCATTGTATAGACAATGCAGGTAGAACCCCTAGAGGAACGAGCCCTTTCCTTGCATGAGCAGCCTGCTGGCTGAGTTAGTAGCTTTATTTTTCAGTGGACAGCAAATATGGTAGTAAAATTTAGAAGACTGAGAAATGAAAGTCAGGGTATAGAGAGAGATGTCAAATACCTCGTATGTTTTGATTGTAACAGTCTGAAGCTGGTGAAATCTGCCCTGAGAGGATGGTGCTAACTGGAAATGGAAAATGCACTTTTAAGTGCAGTACCTTCTGCTGGGAAACTAAAATGTAGACTGTCACATCTTTGTTCTGTATTCCTAGTCCTTTTTATATTTTAGCTTTGCAGATATATTGGAGGAAATGAGCAGTGCAAATGACAATTTTTTGTTTTGAATCCTGTTGCAGGGGTCAACACCATTTCTTGTCTGCGCTACAGCAGGCACAACAGTGCTCGGAGCATTTGATCCTCTGGATAAAATTGCCGATATATGTGAAAAGTATGGTCTCTGGCTTCATGTTGATGTGAGTTTGTATACTGTGTAGTTTTGTTTAGCATTGCTTTTTTATAACTGCTATTTTTCTTTGACTGTTGATATTGCTCTGTAGGAGTAAGTTGGGTTCTAATAACCCCTTTTTTTTCACAGAGAACAGAAATATTTTCTGATTTGTCTCTGTGTTGAAAACCAGCAAATAATTTGGTTGTGACAAGCAGTCACAGCTATTTTTCCATTGTCAGGTTATATTTCAAAATTATTTCAAAATCAATTTCTTCTTCCTTCTTACTACCTCCTAAAAATGCTTCAAGTATGATTATATACAGTAATAACTTCAGATTCATTCCACGTTCTGTTGGAGAGTGTACACATTAGAATTGTGGTATATGGTTCATATAGGTTAAAAAAAAGGTATATTTCTGACTCAACCAGTCATAAATTATTCTGTTTCATATTACAGGTTTGCGTTTCTTGTAGATCTCCTTAAATTTTCCTAAATTGTTCAGGAATTTTTATTTTCTTGTTTCATTATAATTCTATGTTTGGGTATTAAAATCCAGTGATAAGTCTTTTTGGAATAATCATTGAGCTTTTTTATTACCTGAAACAGTTAGCTGTAAATGTATTTTTCTACAACTTCGTCTGTTCATGTTGTCTGAAATTGCATTTTCTTTATAATTGCAATGCCACAAATCCAGAATGTCTGAACTAAAAGCCATGGAGCAATGAGAGAACCTGGAGCAAAATTAATGGAGATTTTTAGATCTGCTCTAAATATTTCAAGTGTTTGTTTAATGTTGAGTATTTAAAGAAAAAACATAGGCAGGGATGTGTGTTTCAAGTAAATGACTCAGACATTAATAAATAAAACTGCTGTATGTGCGAGTCAAAAGTTTTGTTATTGACTTGGAGGTGAAGATGCAGCATTTATCCCTAGTATTTAAAATGCCTGCAAAGCCTCCTCATAGCTGTGTGTTGGTGAGAGCAAGGCAGCAGATTTTCAGCAGACATGCAGCATTCACATATAGGCATTGGTCTCTTCTATTTGTGAATATAGTTGGATTCTGCCCCTCTACTCTGCGCTCTTGAGAGCCCACCTGGACTACTGTGTCCAACTTTGGAGTCCCCAACACACAGATTCTCTTTTCGATCTGTTGGAATGAGTCCAACAGAGGGCCACAAGGATGATCAGAGGGATAGAGCATCTCTCCTATGAAGACAGTCTGAAAGAGCTGGGGTTTTTCAGCCTGGAGAAGAGAAGGCTACAGGGATACCTGATAATGGCCTTTCAATATCTGAAGGGAGCTACAGGAGAGGCGTAGAGGGGCTCTTTGTCAGGAAG
>BJBW01012359.1:0-23676 GCA_004320125.1 Scolopax mira | reverse complement strand
AATAAACTAACAGAAAGACAGCACAGTTAATCCTTAGCCAGTGCTGCATCCCACAGTTATAGCAAGGTTTCAGCAAGTTCAAGTGCACAAGCAGAGACTCACTTTCTGAGCAGCACTTTTGCACAAACAAGAATATGGTTACTTTTGAGTGTGCAAGACCCAGTATGTCTTCATACTTCATACCCAGTGGCTGGTATGTTCGCTCCAGTTCAAAAGTTCTAGTCCTTGAACCCAAGGCGAGGTTCAAGAAGGGCAAATGTAGGGTCCTGCACTTGGGGAGGAAGAACCCCAGGCACCAACATAGGATGGAATTTCTAGGATGGAATTCCTAGAAAGTACTTCTGAGGAAAAGGATCTGGGAGTCCTGGTGGGTGCCAGGCTCTCCATGAGCCAGCAATATCTGCTTGTTGCCAAGAGGGCCAATGGAATCCTGGGCTGCAGAGGGAAGAGTGTGGCCAGCAGGTCAAGGGAGGTCATTCTCCCCCTCTACTCTGCACTGGTGAGGCCACAACTGGAATCCTGCATCCAGTTCTGGGCCCCCCAGTTCAGAGGGACAGGGAACTACTGGAGAGAGCCCAGCGTAGGGCAACAAAGATGATGGAGGGATTGGAGCATCACCCTGATGAGGAAAGGCTGAGAGAGCTGGGACTCTTCAGCCTGGAGAAGAGAAGGGTGAGGGGAGACCTTATCAACACTTATAAGTATCTAAAGGGTGGGTTGAAGGAGGAGGGAGCCAGACTCTTTTCAGTGGTTCCCAGTAACAGGATCAGGGGCAACGGGCACAAGGTGGAACGTGGGAAGTTCCATTCACATCTGAGGAAAAACTTCTTTGGGGTGAGGGTGGCAGAGCCCTGGCAGAGGCTGCCCAGGGAGGGTATGGAGTCCCCTTCTCTGGAGATCTTCTGATGCCATCCTGAGTGACGTGCTCTGGGCAACCCTGCTTTGGCAGGGGAGTTGGACTGGATGGTCTCTAGAGGTCCCTTCTGACTCCAATTCCATGATTTGGTGAGTGCCAGTCAATGCCATTGCTGGCTGTGGTCACCTGGGACACAGTGGGTGATAATCATACCCATGGGAAGCCCCACTTTACCTCAATGGAAAGCCACACACAATTCAGTATAAAATTACAGCCTTTTGGTACAATAGTGTGTAGCTCACTGCAGTTTGTTGATATTGTGCCCATTGAGCTTTTGATTTGCATAGAAATAATTTATTATTTATTATTATCTATAATAATTTATTATATAACTTTGCATGATGCTTCTCTATTATTCTTGTTTCCTGTAATCCTCAAGATATGGATGGCCGATGCACTTTTCAAAATATTTCTTTGGAGGGACCGGCTAATTATAATTTAAAATTACAAAAGTGATCAGACATTTATTTAAAAGAAAACAAATGTTCAAAATGTGAGCACCCACGGACTTCAGCAGGAGCTTCCAGACATTGAATTGTTGATGAAAATTCTTCTCTTAATTTCGTTTTTTTCTGAACAGGCAACAAGGCCTGAGATAAAGGTTGATGGGAAAGGTTGTAACGTTTTTTATTTTCCATTCAAATTTATTTTTCACAAAAGACTACAATACCAGATAATTTTCTTCAGAATTTAGGCTAAATGTCCTGAGATTTGTGCTGTCATTCTGGGAAAACAACTGTATTCTGAGAAAGGGAGATGGTGAGGGCAGTGATATCATGGCAGAGCTTTTGCTTGGCTTAAGTCAGATTTTTCAGCCTGGGTGTCTACACTGCTGAATTTTACAGAGTAGGTGAGTGCAAGAAAGGGTACTGGGTCTAGATGTGTATCCATCTAGACCTTCGTATACACATATATACTGTGAGCTGCTGTCAAATAGTGGAGTAGAGGGGGAATTCTGTGAAGTTTGTAAAGAAATTTCCTAGGTTGCCCAGGGAAGAGGTGGCTGCCCCATCCCTGGAGGGGTTCAAGGCCAGGCTGGATGGGGCTTGGAGCAACCTGGTCTGGTGGGAGGTGTCCCTGCCCAGGGCAGGGGGGTTGATTTTTAAGGTTCCTTCCAACTCAAGCTATTCTATGATTCTATGAAATCCTTACACGGTGCTTTAGGAGAACATGCAGTCCCCAGCCTTATTCCCTGGGCACCTGGGGGTGAGGTCTCGCTGGGACGCTGGAGGCTGGGACGTGTGCTTTGCACAGCGCGTGTGCAATGCCCAAAAAAGCAGGTGTGCAGAAAGGCTCCCCTTTCCCAGAGCAAGACTGCACATTTGGGAGAGTGTTAAGGATACTAATGGGTGACCTACAGTGAGCTGCACACCGTGCTATCTAAAGCCAAGGGCTTTATGTCAGGCTTAGAGATTTTGAACGGTAACACACTTTTCTCCCAGCCTCAAAGTAATTAGCCTTTTTGCTCCAAGTCGACACACTTACACTTTTAATATCAGGAAAAAGGAAAAAGACTAAGGCTTCTAACCTCAAATCCAGAGCAGCTTAGGCACTTTCACCTCACTGGTTTTGTTATGACAGCTCTTTGTTTGGCTGATACTGAGTGGTGTTTTGAATAGAAGTGCTTTTGCTGCGTGCTTTGCTACTTTCCCGTAATAAGGGAGGACTTGGAGGTTATGCAGCAAGGTGCTAATTGACATTAACACTCAAGACAGGAAATGCTGACACAATTTAAAATTAACATCCTGTCAATATACTGCTGACCTGTGTTAAACGTGTGCTTTGTCAAACTTTCAGAATTAGACTGCTTCTGTATTAAAATCTAATGCTGGGAGTATAGAAAACTAAATTTAATACAGTGAGAAGTCACCCAACTGTTTTCCATTTTAGCTTACTTTTTGTCAAAACAGGAAAGTTAAATTTTACCCCCAAAGGTCAAAGCCATGTAAGAGAAGTAAAAATGATACTGTATTTATTCGTGATCAATTACTAAAAGAAACTGTCCTTCAGTTCTCAGTTGCCTTACCAATGACAATGATTTCCTGGAAATGGATTTTACAAAACAGTGAAGTAGATATACGGCATCTTGCACCAAACCAGGCCACAGGCAACCTACCTGTAAATTAAAATGAAAAAAAGGCTGACAGAAAAAAAACATGCTGCAACGGACCATAAAAGTGGCTCCTTTGCAAGTGCAGTATTCATTCCCTAGCAAAGCAGCTCTGAGGATATTTCCACTTCCTAGTGACTCTGAGGAGAATTGGAGAAGGGAAAATGGTATCGTGCCACTCGTTTTCCAAAAAATAGTAACCAGGTGATGTGCTGGCATTTATCAATTGCTGCTAAAAAGTACACAAGTAGTCTTAAAGCACGGTGTGGCTCTGGGATGATGCTGTATTTTTTCTTTTGCTTATGGATGATAGTAGCTCATTTCATAATAAACCATCCCATTGACTGCTCGCTTGAGGAGCTCTGGTGGCACTTGCAGGTTGAGTGGCCCACTCATTAACTGGGGCCCACTCACTACACTGGTGAAGAAGAAACACGTGATGCTGGTCACTGTCAAGCAAGTCAGAGCCTTCCCTTTGAAAAGGTGGAAGGCACGAGTCAGAATAACGCCGAATAAGAGAAACAGAACATGCTTGGGTGTGGCCTGGTGTGTGGAGGAGGTTGTTTGCTGAACATTAATCAGAGGTTGTCCCAGGCATTAGGAACAGCACAAAAAAAAGGCACTGTGCCAGGAAAAGGTGATGAAGAAAAAGGAAGCAATCGGAGGAGAAGATTGGGCTGCAGGAGGTGGAGCGAGCCAGTTTGAAGCGAGAGATGTTGGTAGGGGCAGACCCGTGCAGGCTCAGGGAGTGTGGAAATGTTTCAGGAAGGTGGTGCAAGCTCCCTATCACTCCTGGCAAACTTTCTCTAAGAAAACAGTAAGTGGGTGGCCCGTTGCTATACGCGCTTCCCACTGACGGTTCCTGGGAGCAGGCCAATATTGTGTGTTGCAGTTAAGGTTACGGCGAGACTGGAAAAATATTGGCTGCAGCCCTGGTTCTGCAAATTGTTTGCACAGGGCATCTATTGCCATTAATAACCGAGTGCTCTAAGAGGCGGCTGTTTCAGATCGTGTGTGTGACACGGTGGAAGGTGCTTCCACAGGGAGACACTGCTCTACTGGAAAGTGATCCTTTGGAGTGTCTGCCACATCAGGTGGAAAAATGTTTAAAGCCACAGCCACTGGGTGAGCTTATCCTGTGTTACAAATTGGGCTTGTAGGGTGGCTGCTCTGAGCTGGGGCGGAAGAAAATGAAAATTGTAAATGGAACGTACGTTAGAGACTTGGACCTTTCCTCTGAAATTGTTTGGCAAAGGACCCTCAGAGCAAAATAGCCACCATAGAATGGGCTGTGTTTTGCTGTGTTCCAGTCCAGTCCCACAAGAGAGAAAGGATTCTTATTTCCCCTTTTTCTGGTACAAAAAACAGAGGAATTTTTTAGTAAGGAGCTCAACTATCATGGTCATACTGTGCTCTTGGGGAGAAAAAAAATTGCCTTCTACTACAAGATGTTTACATTGGCTGCCGAGGTTTCTCCTGATTTCCTCTGTTGGGAATGAATAATTAAGAAGTGAACTGAGAGGTGAAAAAGGCCTCTATGTGTTTAAGTCTAATGTCACAGCTTTCCAAGGACAAAGCTTTTAGTACATAGAAAGGTTTCTCTGTCAAGCTGATGAATTCAATAGCTAAGCAAGACTCCAAGAAGAGGAGTCAAACAAAGCAGAGAATTCCCAGTAGGAAGCTTTTGGTATGCACTCACGACAGGTATTGCATGAAATGGATGCAGAGCACACATATGTGGGACACACAGGCAACACGCATAAGGTGTTAATAGTCTAAGCCGATGCCAAGGAAGAAAAAGAGCAGACAGGGTCAGCTACTGTTTCCTGAGCTAAATGTTCCTTTTCTTAGGGTGGTCAGAGCCAGGGGTAGTTTTACAATGTGCAAAACATGCACTTGTAATTAAAATGAAACTCACACTGACAGAGAAAGGGGATGGCGAGTGTTGACCTCACAGGCTGCGTCTGTAGAGCATTTGGGGACACATTCTTTCAGCAAAAGTGATGTTGGCTTTTGATATTCTTTTTTAATAAAAGGTGAATGGGAATGGAGTTCTGTGTTAATTTGTATGCACTGCAGGAAGCCATTTCTCAGGAGAAGGCTATGCTGATGGTACTTTAGAATAGAAAACTATCCCTCTACGTTTTTTAATTTTTCATGCTTCTGTTTAAAAACAGGGGCATTGCTGTTGCTTGTAAACAGTGGAAATTAAAACAGCAAATAGAAAAAAAATAGAAAGGTTTTACTTATCTGTTTTTGTTTTCTGGTGCTAGGCTTTTCAATACTATATTCACATACCTATTTAGGCAGGTGTGTTCCCAGTGTACCTTACTGACATATTTACCCAAGTTTGGCTTGCAAATGCCTTTGGAGATCTGCCCTTTGGAAATAAACTTGGACTATGAGCCACTGAAAATTGTCCATCTTCAGATGCACCTTGCCTGATCTAGGTGGGCCTAGGAGAAAAAAAAGTGTGGAATTTTGGAGGATCAGATCCTGAGCTGTTGAGTTGTGGCTTGAGTTGTGCTTTTCTGCTTGCCTGGGGGAAAATCTCTCCCTTGCTCTTTTGAATTTAAGATTCCTGGGGAGGATGGGAAAGTCTGCTCCCTGTTCCCAGCCCTCCTAGACTTTTTAATCTCCTGCACTGGCCCAAGAACCAACAGGTATATCATCTTCCTCGCAGTGAGATAAGATCCTTTAAGAGGTAGAACACTCTGCTTTCCAACAAGCACATGCATAATAGGTTAATTTAGAGCGTGCAGATATCTGTGTAGGTTGGGCAAATGGAGAGCTGGAGGGATTCGTTTTATTCCTCCCATTCTCTTAGCGTTGGCTACAGAGTGCAGGTTGAACGTATGACTTTACATTACGGAGCACCTCTCCATCACCCGGGCCTTTTGTC
Source organism: Scolopax mira (assembly GCA_004320125.1). NCBI lineage: Eukaryota > Metazoa > Chordata > Aves > Charadriiformes > Scolopacidae > Scolopax > Scolopax mira. The sequence goes on along the minus strand of BJBW01012359.1, from coordinate 17,748 downwards.
AATTCACCAAATGTGACAATTACAGCATTTCAGAGATGAGACTTTCTAATCCTATTACTCATTCATCAACCTGCGGATGATAGCAGAAGCCAGATCGAACAGTGCCAAAAGAGCAGTGAGGAGCCCTTCTCCAGTGCTGTGAAACTAGGCTTAGCTCAGGCACAATAGGTGTGTAATTTAAGGTTTTGTTGAGCTGAAATCCAATCACATACTTGACTGGTAGATCACAGAAAGACACAGACAAAAAGAATGAGATAATTCTACCTCACACAAACACTTGAATCCGGCTTTGACTTAATAACAAGTGTGTGATCAACCTTACACCGTTTCTTTCATTTTTTTAATTTGAACCTAGAGATGGGATGGCACTGAAATCCTTTACCTACTTGGGTATCAGCCAACAATATTAAAAAAAAAAAAAAATCAAACGGAAGGAAATGGAGGAGCTTGCTTAGACAAATAAATGGGAAAAGTACAGATGCTCATTATATGAAAGATAATATGAAAATTTAACTCCTGGGCCTGGCTCAGTGCTATCTTGTCAGCATCTGGTACCTATTTCTTTCCCAAAGATGGAGAGGATCTAACAGAAATATGAGGAGAACAAAGCTAAAAAAGTTAAACCTTGACTATAGAAGGAAAAGGTATATTTGAACCTTGCTCTCGCTCTCTTGTAACTAAAATACTCTCTTTATTTTAGTGGCTGGCACATGCTGCAGTTGCTAGAGGAATGGTGGGAGCTCTTATGGGTGGGCAAAGTGGGTGCCGAGGTGCTGCAGCCACGTGCCATTGCAGGTCACACAACCCTGCCCAGGGGAGTGGGGACATGGAGGGGAGGGATGAGGGCCATAACCGCTATCTGTCACAGGAACAGGAAAGTGGATTCACTCTGCCCTGTGTTTAAAGAGGTAGTTTTTCATTAAATAGTGTATTATTTAGTTTCAGTCTTGTGAAGGAGAGTGTTCAACACAGCCTGCTGTAGGAGTGCCATTTCTGTATTATCAAAATAAAGTGTATGGCTTTGTCTGTTACAGTAAAACCTACCAAAATTAAAGGCTTTGGTAGGAAAGCTCTCTGCAAGAGGAACGTTCAGATTTATGTCCACTGCCATCATCGGTGCTGTTCTTCCATATAGCGTAGCAGTCCAGCTTCTCTGGCCAAGTAAAAGTCCTCACTCGAGACCAAACTTCAAAAAACACATGGCCATAGTTTTGGTGTCCATCTCAAGCTTTTTGAACCACCAAGTTCAGTGGGATTAACAGTGCATGAAATTTGGTACTAGGTCTCAAGAGCTGGGCACTCAGAAATATAGAGACCATAAACTAGTGGAGAAATTAAAAACACGAGTACAAACCCACTGCTAGGAAAAATGGCCAAAAGGTTTAATGAGGTCTGGTGAGGTGCAGGTGCTCTAGTGTAGTGGTTGAAAAAGTGGTTTGTTTTTTTTTTTTAAAGTTTGCAGAAATTCTTTCAAGCCACTTGACTTGATATGTAAAGCTCCAGATGCCTTAGACCCAGTTACATGAGCGTTGGGCCACCAACATGGAATTGGCACGTTGGCAGCCCATGAATGTGAGCAGGGCACAGCACACATGGAGCTGGTCATCAGAGCTAATCTGCAGCAACAGGTAACACTTGTACTGTCCTCGTGCCAAAACAGAGGTAACAAGCCCTGGTATCAGTAAAAGAGTGACTAGGAAAAAAAACTAAGAAGCCCAGAGAGATAAAATTGAAGGAGAATCCTGGGGTCAAAGAGTTAAAATGAAGTTTGAAGGTTGGCATTAGTCATTAGAGACCAAAATCCAGGCAATGTTTTGTTAAAGAAAAAGTAAATAAATTACCAATTTGCAGGTTATTAGACTCAAGAGCATGCAGAAACGACATCAATGGAAAGATATATTTTTTTTCAATAAGTGTATTAGTGGGGGAAAATCCCTCAACAATGAAACTCATATTCAGACATGACAGAGAGAAAGATATATTTTCAATGGTTTGAAGGAATATGAAGAGATTGAGATATGTTCCAAATGGGGGTGGTGGCAGGGGGACAGAAAGAAGATATCCACAACACAGTATAATCTGAGAAGCTCAAATGGAGTCTAATGTGGTTCCCAAACTGTGGAGATCTCATAAACACAGAGATTTCATTCAGCAATATAAACTCTGACATTTGACCAGGCAATTGCCTTGGGGGCATTAGCTAAAATAGCCTCAGCTTTAAAATTGAAATATGAACTTCTGAAGGCTTTGGTAGTTGCTTTCCAGTGACACTGAGGCAACCAATATGACTGGTGGCTGCTGGATATATCAGCATCCCTAATTTAGGAAGAGGCTGGTGATTTCGGTTATGTTTAGCCGCAGTCCCTCTCTTGTCTAAAAATGCTCTTTCCCTTTGGGTTGCGGGTGCAGGTAGCTCAGCTGTCTTTCACCAACATGAAGGTGGGTATGGTTTTCACCCCCTTTTTTGCCTGTCAAGGAGCCAAACGCCTTGGTTGCTAATGGGGAGTCAGTGCACTGGGGTGGCGGTGCCATTCACAAGGGTGACCCTGGAGAGGCTGGATCCTTCCGTGGCTTGTGGATGGAGCTCACTCCTGCCTTCCATGTTGGGAGGAGGAGGCATCAGGCATTATCCCTCAGGTTTTATAAGTCCTTTTTTCTTGTAGAGCCGAGTTTGGGTTCCTTTGTGCTGCGAGCCTCATTCCACGAGTGGCAACCCACTGCAGAGCAGACCCTGAGGGTGAGCAGCAGAACAAATGCAAGTGTCGGTGGTCTCTGGGGGCTGCAAGTCCCCTCTGTGGGAGCTGTTTGATGTCGCTGACCCCACACTGAACGAGGAGGAGGAAACTGTTGGCCACTATCTGTATAAGTACCGGTGCCTGGTAAGGTGTAAATGTGTGCACAGTTCAGCACTCCCCCTTTCCAGGCATGCACACTGCTACTCTGTTTTTAAGAGGCATGCTTTTTTCATCATGTTATGCAGCTCCAAAATTCTACCAGATTAGCAGTGAGAAAATAAATGGTTTCTGTTGCTGCTGGCTTCTTGATATCCTGGAGGAACAGGAATGGTTGTGATTTTAGTTTGCTTTAGACCATGCAGGGGAACATCTGCCAGGACAGCTATGTGATTTTCCTACTTCTACCCAATATAATTAAGACAAGGTGCTGAACCACTTTACAGATCATGCTGTCTTCCTGGCCCCAAAGTAACTTCTTTTGTGTGCTCCCAGTACAAGGAGAACATAAGGACCAGTTTGGTAATATTGTCTCTTAAATTTAATATTGTCCTACTGACTTCAGCAGGACAGCACCTGGGGAGGAGAGTCAGTTTGGTAAGTCACCCATCAGTGCTGGCTGTCTCTGGCCAAATGATGGTAGCAGGGGGGGGGCTCTGGGAGAAGAGACCAGGGGCTGCTTCATGCCAGACACAGCCAGAACCATCTCTGCAACAGACCCGCTGCAGGGCACAGCTGACCCCAAAAACGGGGCTGGTGGCACCTCGTGGGAAAACACATTTAAGAAGGGGCAGAATTCTGCACAGGCAGTGAGGAGTGAGGGGGAAAAAGGGTGAGAGAAAGCCTCAAGAGCACCAAGTCAGAGGTGGAGGAGGTGGAAGAGGTGCTCCAAGCACTGGAACAGATATTTCCCTGGAGCCCACACACAGAGAGGACCACAGTAGAGCACGTATTTCCCTGCAACCCATTGAAAGGACCATGATGCAGCCAGTATTTCCGTGCCCATGGAGAGGACTGCAGTGGAGCAGGTATTTCCCTGCAGCTCATGGAAGACTCGTGCCAGAGCAGATACCCCCAGTGAAGCCCATGGAGGTCCCCATTCTGGAGCAGGTGGACATTCCTAAGGAATGGCAACCCGTAGAGATCCTGTGCAGGAGCAGATTCTCCTGGCAGGAGCTGCAGTCCCCATGGAGAGCCCACGCAGGAGCAGATTTATACTGAATTCCATGCAGCCTGTGGAAGTCTCCACACTGAGTGGGGGGAAAGAGTGAGGAGGGAAGAGTGGCAGAGAGGAACTGTTATGGACTGACTGCAACCCCCTGTTCTCCATTCCCTCTGAGCTGCTGGGGTGAGGGTGAGGTAGAGGAGTTGGGAACGGAGGAGCAAAATTGAGCCTGGGAAAGAGCAGTGGCACAGGGGAAGGTGTTTTAGGTTTTGGTTCTCATTATCCAAATCTATTTTAACTGGCAATTAATAAAATTCAGTTTCCCCAAATCCAGCCTGTGTGAATAATTGGTAAGTGATCTCCATGTCTTTATCTTGACCTGTGAGCTTTTCCATCTTATTTTCTCCTCCTGTGCTGTTGAGGAGAGTGAGAGAGCGGCTGAAGGTGCATCTGGCCAAGGTCAACCCATCACAAGAATGTATGAGTTTCAGTAGGAAGAGGGATCTGAAGTTGAGCTGAATAACTTTAACCAAGAAGTATAAATTAAATATTCTTTTGTCTACCTGCAGTGTGCAGAGTGTTCGTTTTTGGCACTCTCCAGACAGTAAGGTGGAGTATGGGTTACAATGCAAGAAGTCTGGTCCTTCCCTAACTTCACAAGTCCAAGCAGCCAGGACAAACCCCACTTCATCCCCCTTGGCTCTCTCCCACCCTCCCTTGGTCCATGTCCTCTGTGGCCCTTGGCAAACCTGTGGGAGCAGTGGCAGACCCTGCTGCCTCTCTGCAGCAGCCTTTACAAGGTCAGCCACCGTGGGCCAGTGGTGGATGTTTTTGCACGACTCCTTTCTTTTTGTCTTCGTTCTTGTTCCCTTGGTTCCTTGTCAAACTCTAAGAAAAGCTCTTCAAGGCCGCAGAACGGGGAGCAGGTTTGGCCTCAAAGAAATTTAAGTACCATGTTGGCATATTGGTTGGTAACTAACAGCAACAACACTTAACGAAGTTGAGTGAGGATGATGGTTAAGCATTTCTCATCCTAAGGAGCTACCATGGCAGCTGTGGAAGGCTACTACAGTCTGGGTGTGCTCTCAATAACCTCTCTCACTATGGTTCACATTAAAAATTTTGATTATCTGTCAGACTGCTGCTCCCCTTCTCTTGAGCTATCAGAGTTGCAACACTCTGTAGAAGTCATTTACTTGCCAGTGGTACCGTTAGCCCTTTGTGAACAATTAAGCTGAGGTCGGAGGTTGTAATATATCAAATTTGCGGACCGTATTAAATTTTATTTTTACTGAAAGGAACTTTTTGTCTCTTTTATCAGGAGGAAAATTAAGCTGTGAACTGGAATTCCATCAGGCTGTCTACTGTGAAGCCCTGTGGCTTTAGCAAAGGGGCAGCAGTGGTCAGAAATGACACTCAAAAGGTAAATTTATTTCTTTTTTATTAAAAAGGATAAGTTATGACCTGTACAGTATATCTTAAAGAAGGAGGGAATTTAACACGATACACTGTGTTTTCCCATTTCTTTTAAAAAGTCTGATCTTGCAACGTGCAGAGCTCTGGATGGGAGGGAGGGGAGTGCTGAGCTACCACCGAAGTTGTAGGGGATGGAGGTACCCAGCCCCTGTGCCTGCCCCACTGGCAGCAGCCTCTCTTTTTGGTTATTAGATGAAATGCTGGAGATTCCCTTATGATCTGAAAAGGGCATGGAAGTGTGAGCTAAATATTCTGCCTGGCTAATTATAAATAGATGAAGGGTTCCGGATAGGCTTTTGGAAAGGATTTTCTGTTTGATTCTGGAATTGAAATTTTCTTGAGGTAAAGACTTTAAAACCTCTGAAAACACATCTTCGGTGTGGGTCTCTTCTCTCACCAAACCCAGTAGGAGTTTCACCATTTTAGATCACTTTCAAAAGTTCTGCTCAAATTTACTACTTTTGCGAATTTTTGCTATTCTAAAGAATTGTTACCAGTTAAATACATGGAAATAATTTTATTGTAAAACCAAACTACTGTGAAACTCTGTATCATTCCCTGGTTTCCAGAGAGAAGTTCTGTGATCTAAACACAAAGTTAGAAATTCCCAGACCTGCTGGATCTCCAGTCAGCACCCAGCCAGGATGACACTGCCTTTCACCTTCTGTGGTTTAGGGGAAGGGTTGTTTTATGGATCTGAGCGTGCAAGTATGTGCTTGTTCTCTTCATACAGGTATAAGATAGCCCTTTTTGGTTTTGAACATATATCAAAATGTAAGTGTGAGTCTCAATATCTTGCATGCTGATCTTGTGGCTGTTTACACAACCTGCTCTGTTTGCGTGGGACTGGCCAGCTGTGATTTACACATCGACATGTTTGATTCTGTGCGCGGTGGCTGATGGTATCAAATTAGGCTGCTAAAATCCAACGACCTTTTCATTTTTCTGTAAGATTAAAGGTTTGCCCTGCTATATTTGGCGTGGATTTCTCCTCCCCTCTCTGCTGCACAGTGTTATGTTCCACTCATCCATATCTCCTGTGTTTCCACCCTAAAGAAGGCGGAATTTCAACAGCAAGAAAAGGGATTCTATTGTGCTCCGTATAATTTGAAAAACACCCTGTGGGATGAATTGTGCAATTTTAATATTCATTATCTCGAATGTAGACAATAGGGTAGACCGTAGTAGGAAAGACTGATTAGCAGATCACTGAAGATATTTTTTCAACTTGGCACATTATTTGGTGATAAGCGAGTAAAACAGTTTCTCAAGACTTGAATCTTTGCTATTCAAAAAGGCAACGTAGTGGCTGTGTGGGAACACATACACAGGAGCTCACGAGCCATGCACAGACAGAACTTACTTTATAGGTCTTAGGCCTTACTCGTTAGCAGCTGGGACCAAGAGGTTTCTGTTGCTCCCTCCAACTCTAAATGAAAGGCTGGTTCAGAGGGGAGAGGGGAAGGGGAGCATGCGATCAGTCCATAAAGTGAATGGTAATGTTTTAATTACAAGTCTATTGTTATTCTTCCTATTTGACTGTTTGGGGTTGTGTAGTTTGTAGTTTGCATATTCATTCCTTTAATTCTCGCAAGGGTTTTGTTGTTGGTTTTGTTGTTTAGTAAAAGTTTGACTCCAAAAAGAGGGAAACTTGTTATTTACAGGGACTAAGGAAAAGAATTCAAAAAAAGGCTGTTTCTCTATATTCAAAGATTTCTGCAAGGTGAGGATACAAGGTAGGTATAATTTTCTGGAAATAGAGATACAAAGACTTTTTTGTAGACAAGTGCAAGTGAAATTATGTGTGGCAGCATGATTTGGGAGTGTGATGAAATTTAGACAAGCAAAAAACTCCTCTAACCATCACCCAGTGCAATGAAAGTGAACTGATAATTTTTATAAAGCCTGCAGTAGTTGCCAGTTCCCTTTTCAAGTGAAGCTTTCCAGGTATTCATTCAGTTAAAAACCTCAGTGAAATGCAGCACTACATAGTGGGGTAATTCCTCTCCCACAGAAGACATGTATTCACAATACTTTTTGTTTGTTTCTTTTTAGCAAATAACATGTAATTCCTAGCAGACATCCAGCTCCTGTGAAATAGAGAAGATGCTTCTGCATCACACAACCTTAGCATTTAAGGAAGTAAGTTGATCTCCTTGTAGAAACACTATCACAACTACAACCTTCTTGACTGGTTCTTTATGTCCTCCTGTCAAGCATGATTCTCATTACATGGACACTTCTCAAGGTTTTGTGTCAGGATGGATTAGACTCATAAGAGCAGGCTGAGGCAGCGCGCAAAGCTGCAACGTCTTCCATCTCCTTGGCTGCTTTGAGAGGAAATGGGATTCCACTTCTTGCTCCAAGGTCAGGACAGTGTTAGAGGTCTTTCTTCAAGCCTAAACCAACCTCGGGTATTCTTCTGAGATGCATGTGGACTGGAGTGGTCTGGAGTAGTGCATGAGCATAGACCAGGGCTTGGAAAATGCAGTTAAGTTTGATTTGAGGAACATTTTCTTTCACTGTAGAGTTATAAAGCCATAACCGTCAATTCAAGCAGCAGTGCTCTGATGCCTTCTCAAAATTATGGTGTTCTGTGCACCTACTAGACACAATCAGGGAGTGGGGGGAGTCCACTGCAGACTCCACTCGTGTAAGCTGTCTCCAGCTGTCACTAGAGATACTGAAAAGCAAGTCACCAGCACAGGTATTTCCTGCTGCCGTCAGATGATGTGTAGTGACTAAAAGGGTTGCCAAGGATGAGAAAAGAACAGGCTGCAACAGCCAATATTTAGTAAGTGCATCCTGAGATTTTTCAGAGTAATTTCCATATTTATACATACTCTATTTTAATATGGTTGTGCTTGCCCATCTGCTTTTTTTCCTAGCCTGTGCTGTCTACAGGCCCGAGAACTTTGTTTTGCCATCGTGTTCTGTCTCACAGGCGCAGTATAATGACAAACCAATTCCCTTGCTTCCTAGTTAATGAATAGTCTCTATTTCTTTTAGGCAGGAGTGTTGAAGAAAGCCTAGCTTTCAGCTATTAAAAATATTCAGTGATATTTATGACAGATTTTCCACTTCTTCTTTTCTGCTGCACGTAATCTTCAAGATCATTAAAGGGAAATTCTGAGATTTTCCATGCTCAGTGATAATGTAGCACTTGTTTCATAATGAAGCTTGAAATGGTGGGTTTTTGCTCTGCACACGATTAATGCTGAAGTCCACATCCTTATCTGATAGAAAACACCAAGAGCTCTTCTGGAGTAAATGAAGTTAGGATAATTTGCATCGGTTGAGGATGTGTCCCTGTATCTGGTTGGCATTATCATGCCTGCTACAGTATAGACACCAGCTGGGGTGCTGTTGTTTCATTCCCATGTGGGGTAGGAAGGGTCTCAGTGGGGGAGAATGAAAGTGGAGAACGGCCATTGCTAGCACGAGTTAGGAATGAGCTGTTTGAAGTATAAGAAGATTGAAAGAAAAAGAAAAACTCACCATAACATAGTGAGATGCAACTGAAAGGACATGAAATGGTGAGGTTGCTCCGCTTCATGTTACTCTAGAGGGATTAATGCTCAGAACAGTTCCTCCAGCCCATGCCTGTGATCAGGGATGGGAAACTTCTCCCATGCCCTGGGGTTTTCAGGTCAAACTAAACTGCTTAGGGGCTGCACCTCAAAGCTGTGTGGAGACTCTAACTCCTGCTGTGCAAAATGCCCTGTTTCTCAGGTGGAGCTGGCAGGAACCAGTTCTTCAGCAGCTGCGTTGGCTTTCGATTTGCATTTGGATGAAAACCAAGAGGTTGCTTTTTTTCTCTCTGACCTTGAATATTGCTACCTCTCTATAAGCTGCCCTACTTCCTAAACATTGATGCTGTTTGCAGCAGTTCTGGTTCTGGGCTTTTGTTTCAGAACAGTTGTGCCATATTATTCTCCACTGGAGGAGTCTTGCTAGAGGCACTGTCTCCCCTCTAGCCCCAAGGAGAACTCATCTTGTCTCTGTGGCTAATGGAAGCTTCTGGGATTGTCATTCTGTCCAGCATGACTGAAATAGCTGTAAAATATGGTATGCATTTTTAGCAGGTTGCAACTGTCTTCCTTGAGCTGAAGGAAGAGAGCAGAAGAAGTGATGTTTTTGCTCAACGTTTTTTTTCCCCAAAATAAATTTTTGCAGTAGTTTTTCATTACTTATCTTCAATAAAATAAAACCTTATAAATACTCAATCCAGCTGTTGTTACAATAAGAACAGGATTCCTATTGAATTGAATGAGGTCAGACTGGGGCTTCAAGTGAAGGTCAATATGATTTTTAGATCCTTCTCACTCCTCCTTGCCCAATCCAGCAGTTACACATAAGAAAGTTGACCAGCTGTGAGGCGGTGGTTCCAGAAGGATGGGTTTGCCTCAGAATCCATTGCTCCAGCTGTCTCAGGCTGTTGTGCTGAGCCAGAGGTTTGTGCTCTTCAGCCCAGGGATAGGGAGTCACAAACGTGTGCAGAAATAGAAGCCAGAGTTCAGGGTGAGGACACAGTAGAACAAAGGCCCTTGGTATGGGAGAATTACAATAAATGGCATGAACAAAGCATGATCATTTCAAATTCTTACCAAGTGTGACTTGTGATTGTCACTTTTATTGGGAATATGGCCTTGCTGAAAAAAAAGGAGAAGGAAGCTGGTGATCTCTTTGGAATTAAAGGTTTAGGATATGACATGGGGAATTAGACATGGGCCTCTCTTAGCAAGAATGTTGACTTCTGTGCATAGTTCTGAAAATAAACCCTGTCTCCAACTCAGTTGGGTTTTTTCCCTTCCCCTGAAGAACAGGTGTAGATGTCACTGAGGAGGAGAGTAGATCTCAGGATGGGAAACTTTTAATGTTGTTTTCAAATGCAGTTGTAAAACCGAGTGATGACATATAGGTGTCCGCACCCAAAATATTTACAAATCAAGCTGTGTGGGTGCTTGGTTTTTATGGTGGCAATAAAATATCACTTAGTATTTCCTGGCAATTTTTCAGGCCTCAGTAATTATTATTAAGAAGAGGGGGAAACGGGAGAGAAAGAGGGAAGCAGAATTGGAGTGTAATTCATAAGCCCTGCTGTTCCCCATGGTCTTACAGTCAACTGTAACATCCAGACCTCTTCAACAGTCTTTATTATAAGCATGGGCCTTTGGCAAGTAGCTCCACTGAAGTCTGGGCAAGTGATGATGACACTTGGAGGTCAACAGGAGCATAAGGTGGCAGTGAGACATAACGTGCAGAACGCCGAATTGGGACTCCCAGCATCAAGTCCCACTGTGCAGCACTGGGTGTGATTTGGATTCTCTCAGCCTCGGTTTCCTTCTGTGGAAGGAGCGATGATCTCTTCTGTGACGTTCTTTGAGTTCTGCAGAAGAGAAGTGCTGTAAAAAGACTTGCTTGCTATTATACATATCTTTAAAACAAAGCTTAATGCTTGAGCGCTTTGCTGGGCTGGGGTGAATGTGCTTAGCACTTTGTGTGATCAAGCTGTAGATTACACAGGCAGTGGTTTGTAATAAGAGCCTTATCAGTAACAAAAACCCTTCTGTCATTATCAGACAAGCAACAATCGTATTTTAAAATGGTTGCCAAATGTGTTTATTTGAAGATGGTTGTTCCTAGCGTGGCTCAAACCATTGTGTGGCAAGTGTTCAATTGCTTCCCACTAAAGCCAACATTTATAGCTTGGAAAACTCTGTTAGATAAATGTCAGTTTCTGCCATAATTTGTGGAATCAATACAAACTGAGTCAAAGAATCACAAACAGTAATGTGAAAATAAAATGATCTGAGTTATGGTTTTTAAGTAAATGATGATAAACTAATAAATGCCATTAGCTGCTGCCATTACTTTGTTGAATTTAGCTGATGTTACTGTGTTGACTTTAAAAGCTATCAGCTTAACTATATAAATCCATTTGACATGTCTTTATTCAGATAAAACTTTAATACTGCAAGTGTAGCAAATTAGATGCAAATGCTCTTTTTATTTTAAGTATATTTAAAGCTGCCTTTTCAATGCAAATTTTACAGGAAATCTCAACAAGCTAGGACAGACATCTTAGCTGTCAGCGTGCAGCACTTTCATTTCGGTCTCAGGCATGGGAGCTGCGTTTTGTCCCTGCAGACTGAGATAATTAAAACTACAGAGAGATGGTTTTAAATATACATGATACACAGTTACTTAAATTGTGGGATAATGCATAAATGCAGCCCTTAACATTTTTGATAGCACAACACTGACCAGACAGAGTAGCGGAGAGCTTTGTGGAGAAAAAAAAATAATATATTTTTGTGTAAACAGCTTAACGTTTTTTTACTTTTCACCTGAATTATTGTGGAGGCACAGAAACAGCAATTCAAACCCTGAGCTGTGAGTGCCCTCATTAAAAAGATACTGATACCATTAACTTTTTTCTTTCCTTTTTTATTTTAATTATGCTTTAACTTCTTTGTTTTTGAGCAGTCCATAACCTCCTTGGAATACATATCTATTTCAGCTTTCATTTGCTGAACCCCCTGAATGAGTTTATCCAAACAACGTGAATTTACTCAGATCTTTTTAAAATCCCACATCTCTTGTGGTTGATAAAGCTGACTTTAGCTAAGAAGAGTTGGATCAGGGTGATTTAAATTTCACAGTGAAAATGATAAGGGCTTTACTAGAAATAATAAGCACATTCAAATACTGTCATGGGCAAACAGTTGAATGTGCAGTGAGAAATTTGGCAAGGCTAGTCTTTTTCAGTGTTGATTTAATGAAGTAATGGATAGTAAAATAGAAAAAAAAAATAGAGACTTGCATTCAGAGGTAAACTTATGTTAATTCCGTATCAGTAGTTTTATAAAGCTTTATTCATTAAAAAGCAGCATTAATGCTCTAATAACTTTTAAAATGTCACGCTGTTTAAAGACAACAAAAAACCCCAAACCAACCCACCAGTAAGGGAAGGAGAAGGGTCTATCTCGGCAGCTTTCTACAAACTGCCTGGGTGATCCCCTGTTATTGCCAGGGCAGTTTGTTGAGCCTGAGGAGAACTTGTCTTTCAGGGAAAGAAAAAAAAAAAAACAAACCAAAAAAATCCCAAACAACCAAAAAAACCAAACCAAAAAAACCCCACACATCCACTTAAGCTCCAGGGCAAACAATAGCGCTCCACAGTTTAAAATGGTTTTGAACATTTGCTTGTCCATTTGAAGGAGGGAGAGAGCATCACCTTTCTCATTCAAATTGGGGTGGGGAATCCGCACAGCCCCATTGGCAAAGGCAGGCTTGTCTGGAGCTGTTACATTTGCAGGATCAAAAGGTTCAAATCTATGAATCCAGATGTGCTTTTGAGTGATCCAGCCACTCAATGGGGCGGCGGAGGGGCAGGAGCAGAGGGCGGACCAGGGGGTTTTTTCAGGGGGTCGTTCAGACCCTTTTATAGCCCTCATTAAGGGGGGTTGTGTACGGCAAGGAACCGGCATCCAAAATTAGCGAGGTCTGATCAGTGACATCTGGAAAAAAAATAAAATAATAAATCTACGGCGTATGGCAGTTTCAAGAAGGGGCGAGAGAGCAGGAGAGGGAAGAAGCATCACCCTGTTGCCAAAGGGCTGAGGTTAAGAATCCCTCTGTGCGATTTAACAGTTTTTAATTCCTACATTTTAATGCCTCGCAGGCCATTGTGTCAGTCTACTTTAGCTCCTTCCAGGAGCCATCTCGCTGCTGCCAAGTGGATTAGCTCTGCGAGGGGCTGCCATCTCCCTCCCTGCTGGGGACCCCCCCCACAAGCACACACCGCTGCTGTTCCCCCCAGCCCCAGGACTCCTTCCAGCCCCAAACTGGGGCTTCCCAACTGGTAGCACCAAAAGCTGAGGCGCCTGATGCCACCGCCCGACAGGCTCTAAGTGGGATAAGCTTTATTTTTCACAGGTGCCCCTATGATCTTTCTTTTCTTCCTTTTTTTTTTTTTTTTAATTTTATTTCCTTAAGGAAGGTGGTAGAAACCTAATAGAAGGCTTCCTGCCATCAACGCAGGGGAGAAGTGGTCATTAGCAGACAGGGAGGGATCAATATTCCTGCCCAACCGTCCTGGTTGCAGTTCCAGTCAGTAATTATATAGCTGTTATAAATCCATGAATATCGTGGATAAGGAAAAACTAATCTCTTCAAAACAGCTTATTTCCATAGTTAATGACCAAGGGACTACAACTGACTTTGTCGCTGGCAACTTCTTTGTGTTTGGTAAACAGATTTTGTAGGAATAAATTGATTCTAAGGTTAAAAAAAAAAAAAATACTTAGGAGCTAATATTCCTCCATCCACCATCACACGCATATTTCCTGCATTTGGCTCATTACTGGACAAATATGTCCTTTAAGACCCAGAAATTAATGAGGCGTTTTACGAGACTAATACATTTTAAATTTTAACACTGGAGTTAGCATCTATAATTGTAGAATTATACGTTCGTTTAGATTTTTTAAAGATAACTAATCACAGGTGACTAGAACTGTGTGAAGAGGCAGAATTTATGTTTCTCCTGCTGTAGGAGTACTAAATCATGCAGGAATTGAAATTGTTTTCCTTATGACAGATAGCTCAGGCAAGATTAGTCAGTCACTGTTTCAGATATAATGCTTTTTTTATTACGCATACTTTATGCGGGACTATTCTATTTGTAACGTATATTTCTGCATCCAGCAAATTATCTATTGTGTAATGCAAGGACCAAGGAAGAATATCATTAGTTCTTGCTATCCTGTGGTTTTGAGCAGCTGGTGAAATATATACCAATCACCCAACAGCTACCTTCATGTTAACATGGATAACAAAGCCTGAACGACTCCTGTTTGACAGAACTTTACCGTGTAGTAATAAATAAGCCTGAATTATTGATGGTGATAACTGCTAATATTATTATGACCTCAATTAAGTGCTTTTTTTCAGACACATTAGCAACAAAAGGTCTTCTCTGCGCTCACTGCAGGTTGTTTTGTGTTTTTTTTTTTTCCCCAAGTTCCACTTTACATTAAAATCGAATTGATCAAACCTATTTGCCATTTCGCTGTGAGTGGATAACCATAATGGGTAATCTATCAGCATGGTGCTCCCCTTAAAGCTATTAACACCTTTTGTTGTTTTACTCAAGTTTCTAAACGTGCTGAGAGGTTCAAAAAGGCAAACCCCTCCAATCTGTTAGGATTGCACAGAGCTGTGACTTGTGGCACTCTTTTTAATTACCATCCTTTTTTTTTTTTTTTTTTTTAACTCGACGGTTAAATACTGATATTCCTGACACTAAGTAAGTCTTTATTTACTTACGAAGCTGTGAGACAGCTAAATTAAAGCTGATTAACAAGATGGCAGCTCTGCTGCTTGCAGCTGAGGTGAGTTTGGCTGCGGGGTGGCATCTCCCCACAGTTGGCTGCGTGGCTGGGAGTCACTGGGGCTGAGATCACTCAGCAGAGAGGCAAAGCAAGGGCTTAGAGTCTTCTGCCCTTTGGCAAATTGGCAGTTTGTGTTGGTTACCTGGGTGTAAGTGTGTGGTGTTAGTTACCTGGATGTGAGTGTACGGCGTGGAGCGCTCTGTCTGGGAGCTTGGGGAGTTTTTATGGGATTATACTCCTTAAAAAGTGAAAAGCTAATGAAAGAATCAGAGGGAGACCGAAATACAAATATGGACTGGAGAATACAAATACATTAGCTTCAATACAAAGCGAATGAAAGAATCAGAGGGAGACCGAATAAACTGGAGAATACAAATGTGGACTGGGTGTTGTGGGAGGGTGTTGTGTTGTCTCTCTTTCCACCTGAACCTCTGTTGAAGGATTCTGCCTTTCTGGAACTGTTCCTTGGGTTTGAATGTCAGGATTTTGGAGACTTGCCTTATAAATACTTGTAAGGGGGTGAATGGGTAGAGGGAATTCCTCGTTTACCTGCTCATGTCAAGCCCAGGCTAAGAGCCCAGTTTATATAATCCTGATGCAATGGCCAAGTGACTAGGTAGTGCTGTGTTCACCAGCACAAAGCCCTGGTGATATTCTTGGTGACTATCTCAACAGAAAAGCCTGGATAAAATAAGCAGGGAAGCCCTTTGGAAGTCCTTTATTCCCTCATGTGTTTGCATGTTTGTGTTTGGATTTTTTTTTTTTCTTTTTTTTTCTAGGGGGGGGAGGGCTGTGTGTGGTGGTGCTGTGGTTTGTTGGTGTGGGGTTTTTTTTTGTTTTATTTTGAATTCTCTCTGTTCATTTGCACTGCTAATAGCATTGGTGAGAGTGTCCTGCTCGTGGAGGAGGAGAAGCCCAGCTGGAGCCTTGCCCAGCATGGTAGGAAGGAGCTGCTGTCTGTCCAGAGCAGAGGCTCCTGTTCCACTGTTGGGTTCAGGAGAAGCAGAAGCACTTTGGTGGGAACCTTTATGTGTGGTGTGCTTTGGTGAGAGAACGTGGTTAATTTTCCTTACCCAGAGAAGGGGAAGGTCTCTGCCTCACTGTCAGAATGCAGCCTCAAGACCATGCAAACCTGTTGCCTGTGTCATCTCATGTGAGAATGAGAGTCTCACGAGTTCATTCATAATTATTCTTACGTCAAATTCTTGTAATTGCAGAGTGCCACAAGTGAAGACAGGGATCCCAGCTCATTGCTGGCACGAGAGTCAGTGAAATTGATTTAAACCAGGTTACGCCTTTTGTGACGTTGATGCCAGCAGTGGTTTGGGCCCTTTTGCTTCTACTTATATAATGAGTCAAAAGCAGGGTGAAATGAAGAAATATTTGTGTTGGCTTCAAGACCAGATTGAAGATAAATTGCTGTTAAGCTCCAGTTCTGTCTAGCTGTTGATACATGTAATATGGCAAATTAATTAAAAGCTTATACTCACAATATATAGGGATTTCAATTGTTTTAAAGTGGTGGTTAGTCTTTCAGCAACTAGAGGATACACACGACTGAGTTATTCCAGTAGATCAGTGCTTCCAGAAGCCAATGTTTAAAGTAGTTTACCACACTTCCAGTTTCTGCATGTCAATCACCTTATCTGCATTTTCATCTTGTGTTGAACAAACCAGAACTGTCCTTTGTCCATTTTTATGAGTGTCCTGCAAAGCAGGGTATGAAGGGGGTTGGTGACAGCTCATCCATCTCAACTGTTTTTGAAAGGGATTCTCCTAGTGGGCATCATGCAGAGAAGCATTTTTTGAAGCCCACCCACCTAGTTGTAGTCCCCCTTCAGGGGAGGTTGCATTTCCTAAGGCATTTCTTGGAGGGGTAAAGGTGCATCATCAAACAGCAGATTTTTGAAATGTTGACTTTACTGATGCTGTTGTCTTAAGGTAGGCTGTTACTCATGTGTCGGCTGGAAACAAAAATCAGTGAGCGATGAGAATGGGAGCAAAGGGAGAAAGGAGAAACAAAAGGATGAACAAGAAATCTGTATCTCCCCTCCATACTTTATTTAGCTGGTGTGTGTTTTTTACCATTTCACAGGATCTGCAGGGCTTCCTGCTCACATGAATCGAGACTCCTCTCGTTTTGTGAAGGAGGAAACTAAGGCACAGTGGCCTTGGTAGTGACTGCTCCGAGTCTCTTGGGTTTAGCTCCGGAAAGTTGAGGCAACTTGCACAAGGGCAGCCAAAATCTGGGTAAAGTCCTTCTTCCCAGATTGTGTGTACACAGGCTGCCCAGATGTGTGTGCTCTTGAGTGTGTGACACACGCACTCAGCCAGTCACCAATTTTAAAGAAAGAGACACGTCAGTGTTCTTAAAAGATAACACGGGTGTTTAGCAAGCTCTTGGCGCTGTCTGATGAAGCTCCTGGAGCTGATGCTTCTCCTCCATCCCTCTCTCGGCATGAGGTGGGCAGTGTCCTGCTGTCCCTTGCCACAGGAGCTGGGTGGCAGGCGCTGGCCAGTGGCCAGTGGGTGGCTTGTGGGAGGGTGTTGGGAGGGGTGGTGAGGCGTTTCCATGAGTGACAGTCCTGAGGTACAGACGGGGGAGATCATTAATGAAAGCAGCCACATCTGTGATTGAATACTCTGTCTTTTAGTCCCTACTGCTGTGTTTACTGCTCCTTAATGTGGCATTGTTTACTCACAATTAACTCTTTACCATTAATTTAACTCTCAGAGGCCGAATTGGTCACACAGACCCAGCTCCCAGAGCAGGGGCAGATGTGCTCTGCACACTTGTTTAAGCAGGGCCCTCGTTAGGAAGCAGCACCCAGCCCACTGCTCTGCCCCGGCACCCCCCTCTGTCCCCCCTCTGCCCTGTTTTTCCCCCCTCTGCCCCACTCCAGGGACCCCTCTGCCCTGCTTTGCCCCCCTCTGACCCTCTCTGCCCTGCTTTGCCCCCCTGTGCCCCAGTCTGTCC
>BJBW01012353.1:0-33043 GCA_004320125.1 Scolopax mira | reverse complement strand
CCGTTCCCTCTCGTTCTGTCACTAATTACCTGTGAGAAGTGTCACAGCATGGAATACATAACTGGTATGATATTTAGTGTTATTTTTATATCGAAATGTTTATGTATCTTTTATACTTCTTTTTATATTATATATGAAAAGAGTGTATATGGAGAAAACTCGTATATGCTTTTGTTGAGCATATTCCCAGTCCACCTACTGGAGGCAGGTATTGTTAGTGGTTGCTGAACCCAGGAGCGTGATAGGGGTGAGACTGATGCAGCTCCTTTTCCTGAGGTTCAGCTGCTAATGAGGCTGAGATTGCATTCCTAATGGGCACACATACTCACAAACCATCTATTATATTTTACAGGTGTCTGGCCACACAGATCAAACCAAACAGAAACATTCAGCACTCACGCAAAAACTTCCAGCATGTGTGGCCTCATCCTGTTATCCCCATGGCTGACCAGGATGAATCATAGAATACGCCTGGTCTGGTGGGAGGTGTCCCTGCCCGTGGCAGGGGGGTTGGAACTCAATGATTTTTAAGGTCCCTTCCAACCCAAACCATTTTGTGATTCTATGCTCTCTCTCAATCTGAGAGAGACTCTATGGTCTCTCCAGAAATCAGCCTTGACCTCCAGGCCTCTCCAGTAGCTATCTCCCTCAAAGAGCTGCACGTGAACATCCACCCCAAGGCTTATGGCCACTGTCTCCCCAAGCCACGTATCCCACTCCCTGGCTAGTTCAGTTTAGCATTTGCTGGTGATGACAAGGTGACACCCATACACTCGTATTGTGCGTGTAGCCTGGTCTCTCCAGTGACTGGCACCACAGTTCCTCTGTAGTTGGTGGGATAATTGAGGTTCCCCTGTGCCTCACACGTCTCTGGGAACCTCTTTTTTCACATAACCAAACAGATAGGCAAGGGTGAACTTGCAACCTTCTCACCTGGATTTTGAATGCGATGACAGCTTATTTCAAACAGCTGAACAGCAAAGGGACAAATGAAAAAGCCAGAGTAGGATCTCCACATGAAATATCCTGGCGACAATGCATGTCAGTGGCTGAGCTTTAACACCCCCACCCATCTTGGCAGCAGCAGCAGCTCTCTTGGTGCAGCTGACAGAGCTGTGACCACAGCAGTGCTAGCGGGTACCACTCTAATTCACAGGGAGTGTTCATGGGATATAAACTGCTCTGACAACTATGCTAAGCAGTGTGTATTCCCTGCTCAGGAAAATGCCAGTTGCATCCCCTTCTACATAACAAATTCAGCATCTCTTTTTTTCCTGAAGATAATTTGAAAAGCAGGAGGAATCACCCCCTTTTGTTTATCCATTAAAAACTGCTTTTCTCTAGGGAGCTGAGAGTCAATTTGCAGCACAAAGGTATGAACGCATTACAAGGTTTCTTGAAATAACAGATTTCTACAGTCACAGTACTTGCTTGAAAACATCTGTGGTGAAACTGAAGTAGCTATTTGAGAAAAAGCAAACATATTTTACGCTGTGTATCTGCTCAGTGTTACACCTGGAACCCCTTGGTACCTACAAATAAGTGAAGTTGGAATGTTGCTATCTACATAATTAAAAAAAAGTTCAGGAATATAAAATTATCAGCTAGGAGGATGAAAATGTTGTTGTATCTCTTGCACATTTTTTGCGCGGTCCCTTTGGAAAAGTTTTCAAACAGGTTTTGGTGTAAATCCAGTGAGGATTTATGAGAAAGAACAAACAGAAATGAATACTGTTCAGACCTTTAAACTTGGTGATAGTATTTTTTCTGAGGAGCAGCAGTAAAAACATGATGACGTATCATAAAAGAAACCAAAAGAAGCAGAAATACCCAGTGTTTTAAAGATTAAATCTTTTGGTTCCAAAGCACTGTTGTAGATGAGTCGGACAAGGGTGATTGGCAAGAAGCAACTATAGATGATTTGCTGTGAATTCTGATTCTTCTTGTAAGTATGACCACAATCCTGTCACCAGACTTTTAGGCCACCTTGTATGTATTTAAAGAGTAGTATACTTCTGGATTTTCAGGGAATACTTTTTGCTTATGATACTTCTATATCATCGACTGTAAGGAGCTAATTAAAAGATTAAAAGGCAATGGCAATAACTTAAAGCACTCATAATAAATCTTTTTATCTTTTTCATTTTTTTTTAAACTCTTCATGATATGCTGTATCCAGGTTAGCTGAAATATTTAGGTCCTTCATTAAGTGTAGAATGCTCTCAACTGCTGGTTTAATCAAGAGGATTGATACTAGAGCATCTCTTATGGGTTTCATCATTTAAGAGTGCAATCTAAAGCTTCTGACTTTAGGAGCTGGCTCCTTGGATGAGAGCTACTGAAATAAGGCTGAGACATTCATATAGATACTTCCCAGATGTAATGACTTGAGAAGTGAAGCCCAGAAGAAATAGAATTTCAAACATATATTGTGAAGTTATGGAATTTTATCTTCCTGTGGTCTGTCAGTGCCTGAGCAGACAACTGTAGAGACTAGAATAAGACTCATATTTTTGACCAGACTTTTTCTTTATATAAACCTGAATCATAGAGTTGTGACACATTTTAGTGGATAATAAACATCTGACCATCAATCACCCAAGATGGACAACTCTGTCTGTCACTCCAGAAAGCACAGCAAATTATTAAACAATTATAGACCTATTTCTCTAATTCACATAGCTCCCTGGTTTTAGAGGTGCTTGATCCTTGATCAGGTATCTGAACAGCTGCTATACCATGGGTACACCCTCAGAGTTTTGACTTGGGGCAGTAACCCAGTTCTGAAGTTATTCTTCCAACTAGTTGCACTTCTTAAACATTGGTTTGCTTTAAAGGAAAATTTTGGTGCACAAACCCCAGCTCTTCATTAGAGGAAATTAATCTGGGAGGTCTGCTTTAGAACTGCACTTCATCACCATAAAAGTTCAAGGTTCATAGGATACGCGGTGACGATGTCTGGTCCAGGGGAACAGATTAAAGCTAGTCTAAAATAAAATCCCAGACCATGCAGGATGTTGCTGCTGTGTCTCATCCCCAACTCTTTTGATCCACTGGTCTTTCTCTGCTGCACTAAATTACTTACTAGTATAAACTAAAAGTCAATAAATAGCTTAAGATATATGCAATGGAATATGCAGAAACATTGCGTTTATCTTAAAAGCAGTGGGTTTTTTAGAATATTACTTTTTTAGATGTTATTTTTCTACACAGAAGCTGTGTGAAAAGTTATTTTTCTCCCAGTCTATGAACATGGGAGATGAAGATACTGAAAGCGAAGCGCTACGTGTTTGATCTTTCTCGACCTAATCCGTAGCTCCTTTGGCAGTTACAGAGATGACGGGCAATCTTTGATGAATTTGTTCCTGTCTCACTGAGATAGAAAGTCAATCCAATTCTCCATTTCTCAGCTCTGTGTGATAACAATTAGTGCCAATGTCTTGTCAACAGTGTTCTCGTGTAGGTCTTTTATATGGCAATCAGTATATATTGAATGGAAACCATATGCAACGGGAAGGTAGATAACAACTGTGTCGATATTTTAGGGTCAAGTGCATCAGGATTCAGTGTCAAACAAAGCCCCAAAGTGAATATTAAGTTATTTCTTTTCCTTAAGAATATAGAAATGCTCTATTTGAATATTATATGAAGGTCATGCTGCTCTGGAAACATTTTAAATGATTATCATGCAATTATTCTCGGATATTAAAGTGTAGAGTATATGTTTGAGGTTATATCACTGTGTACATGTGGGAAACAGTTAACCTATTGAATACTATCTATAAGCACATTCACGAATGAGAAAGATACTACAGAATGCAAGCACTTTAATTTAGCTGCAAAGGTATAATGAGATCCAGGGATCTTATTTCAAGGTGAAGCTAGATAAATTCAAGGTTGAAAAAGAAAGTACATATTTCTAAAAGTGAAAGTAATTAATCTTTATATAATCTTATCTAGGGAAGTTGTGGATTTTCATTGCCTGAAAACTTTAAATAAATCCAGTGTCTTAGAAAAAGAGGTGTTCAAGCTAACAACGGAGATACGGGCTTATGTGGATTATACTGGAGAAATTACTGGGGAAATTTCTATAGTGTGTGAATATGAGGCCACTGGATGATTGTCATGGTTCCTAGCACTCAAAGGCTATCAGCTTCTCTGCTTGTACTTAATCAAGTTTTGTGTTCTAAAATGGAGGAAAAAAAGTATTTATCACTTTGTGCCTCAGAAGACAAGGATTTAAAGCGATAGATGCTCTCAGCTTCAAATCACATTGCTTTTGGATGCAAATGTTCTGATTTAAGAAAGTTGAGAGAAACAATGACGGGTTGCTCTAATACTTTGCGTTCATGAACAAAGTGTCATCAAATATTTGGTGGATTTTTTGGACATAGATAAGAGTATCAGGTTTCTATGATAGTTTGAATTAGTGAACAAACTACCACTGATTATTTGGTGTGTTTTTCTGAGGTGGGTGAGCAACATCTATAACAAATGCCAGGAGTCTTGCTCTAACGCCAGGAGCTAACAACATTTGGAATCTTTCTACTTAACTTTTAAAAAAAGAAGCATGCAAGATTTCTTAACATTTCATTGAAATGTTTCTGAACCATTCAAAATAAATGAGAACAATTGCCTCCACACAAATTTATTTGAATATGATTGAAAAAAAAACCCTGCAATTCCCAGGAGATTTCTTAGCAAAGGAGAGTTTAGAGAATTGTCAACAGATTTGAACAATTCTAAGTATTGTGAAATAATTAAAATGTAGGGAAAGGAGAAGTATATAGACAGAAACATTTATCTTAATCTTTTAAATATGTAAGCTGTGAAAAACTTTTTGGAATTGTCATGACATATTCAAGTTTGCTAACAACAAAATCAAGACATTGTCCAACGAATATACAGGTATTCATTTTTTGGCTAGAAGTTATTCTTTGCTAGTGGCTATAAGCAGAGGTTATTATTGTAAAAAGTCAGATTTTAGACTGTATGAATATCTTTGACACAGACAGTATGTGATATAGTCATATATTTTATCAACACACCAGGTACATCCCATAGAGGTCAATGCAATATATTTGTATTAAGCATTGAATTACAAGAATAGTTAAGCAATATAAAATATCAAATGTAAGTCATTGGATTTTAGGCCTTTACAGGATAAAAATACATATATTATTCTGGGATTTATAATTTTTTTTAACAACTATTTGGT
This sequence comes from Scolopax mira, assembly GCA_004320125.1. Classification (NCBI taxonomy): domain Eukaryota; kingdom Metazoa; phylum Chordata; class Aves; order Charadriiformes; family Scolopacidae; genus Scolopax; species Scolopax mira. The sequence continues at coordinate 27,825 of BJBW01012353.1, read as the reverse complement.
TACTGTAAGAAGACGTGATTGGTGGGTAAACTCTAAGAAAATTTTGACCAAGTCACCAAAGACAGGATCTTGGAAAAAGTTTAAGTACTTGAACTGGAAAAGCAGCATATTTTGAAGTCTTAGTCTAAACCTGTGAGGTCCAGAGCTCCTGCAGAGCTCTTTTTTTATATTTGACAGGTCTGTAATCTGTAAGCACTTCAGTTCTTGACCTTAAAGTTGCCCAGATGCTTAAATCACTGTTACAGCAGTTGTCAGAAGTATCTCAATCCTGGAAATTCAGCAATTCAGCCCTAACTCAGGGATCCAGGAACCGGGCACCTACTGCCTTCCTCCTTTGAGGGGTATGATCTGCTAAGCTTCCTCAGACTTACTGATTACTGAGCATGCAGTGATAGCTGCTGCTTTCTTTTAAAGCATAGCTGGAGGATAAATCTCCCTTTACACTTAGAGATTTGGTTATTTTAACATGACAGTGTGAACCCAGGCTCAGTTCCTCCTTTTCTGAAAAAAAAAAAAATCCATTAAAAAATCTTGTGCTTCCTGTTTCTTTAGACTCACCGCCTTGATTTAGACTCTACGAATCTCAGTGCTTATGTTCATCAGCTCTTTTGCTGATGTCCTGTGTTCTGTGACGAATTCCTGAATCAAAGGAGGTAGAAAAAAGAAAAGCAAGGTGACTTGTAATCTGTACAGCTCTCTCTAAGGAGGTAAGTTTTGTACATTTTATCCAACAATGACATGATGTCAAGCAAATGTGGGTAAATCACAAGGACCATATGTCCATACATGACTGGTGTCTACTACAGGTGTAGGACTATATGTGGTTGGTGTGTACTACAGGCCATCCAATCGAGGGGAGCCTCTTGATGAGGCTCCAGCTACCGGAGGTGTCTTGCTGGCAGGCTCTCATGTGTTTGTGGAGGGCCTGCAACACTCCTGACTTCTCCTGGAAAAGTATCACAGCGAGCTGTAGGCAATCCAGGAGTCTCCTGGAGTACATCAAAGATAACTTCTTAAGCCAGATAGTAGACAGTCCCACCAGAGAAGAGGTGATACTGGACCTGATGGTCATCAAAGCAAGTGAGCTAATTAGTGATGTCAAGATTGGAGGCAAAATTGGTCAATGATGTCAAGATTGCTGTCAAAATTGGAGGCAATTTTAGGAAGCAAAATTCCATCTGTTCAAGGAGTTAGTATATAGGACCCCCTGGGAAACTGCCCTCAGGGACAAGAGAGTGGAACAGACCTGGCAGAACTTTAAGGACTGGAGGAAAGGTATTTTGGTGCCCTTAAAAGATAGGAAGATAAAGGGTATGCTACAATTTACTCTTCAGTAACTTACTTTTAGATCCATTTTCAGAGGGGAGAAGAGCATGGATCCCCATGAATCAGCAACGGATTCATTTTATTCAGCAATGTCCTGGTTTGAGGTAAAACAAAACCATTTTCCCGGGTGACCTTGGAACAGGGAATGCCTAATCAAATATTCAAGTTTGCAGATGTTACCGAGGTCTTTCAGGCAGTTAAATGTGACACTGATGGTGAGAAACCCCAGGAGGATATCACAAAAGTGAAGCATTGAGCAAAGAAATGCCAGATGATGCATTATGTGAATAAATGGGAGGTAATGCAACCTAAATCATGCTTACATATTGGTGAGAAGTAGAAGTGGAAGTATAGCAAGGAGATCTTGAGCTCCTCGTTTTAAGTTTTCTGAGATCATCAGATCAGTGTGAACTGGTGTTTCATTGCTCTGAAAAACGTTGATGCAGTGGATTACTTGATACAATGCTTTTGCTTGCATCTCCAAAAAAAAGATAAAATTGAGCAATGAAGAATAATACTGGAAGAATAGTTTGAGACAAATTTAACTATATAAACTTGAGAGATTTTTATAACAAAAAAAGCACAAGCAGGCTAAATTTAAGTTCTAAAGACATTTTCCAGATGATTTAACTCTAAAGGCCACATATTACAAATAGATATCATGAAGTAAATGGTTTAACTGATAACATATTTTAGTTTGTTATATATTTAATCAGTGGGGGAAAAATAGTCTTAATGAAACTTCCTTGTGTTTCTACTTATTTTTTGCACAGATATATTTCAGTTAATTCCTAGTGAAAGATTCAGATTTGGAAGGGTGTCTCCAGCTGTCACACCTATTTTAACATCAGTAACTTAGTGATATCTATAAAGTTTCTACTTTTCTTTCGTAATTATCTCCATATGACATTCAGATCTCTAATTGATTTCATTCCAGCCAGTTCTCACTTTCATTTAAATTGGGTTGGTTTTTTTTTTTTTTTTTCTTGACAAACCTGTTCTCTTACAACATATTACATTTTAAAGCATTTAATTCAAACTGTATATATATACATACAACATTTGTCTCTGTAAATTTCTTCCTACAGACTTCAAAATAAATGACTTAAAATTCACATTTTAGGTGCTTAAAAGTACAATTGGATAGGAGAAATGGAGGAATCATAACTCTTTTTTTTTTTTTTTGACATAACAATATGAAACAAATCCATTTTTGTGTCAAAAAGTCTAGTGTGCCTATGATTATTTTCTGCCTACCTGCAGTCTGTTTTCAAAATGTCTTAACTTTATCTGGGCAAACTTAATGAAGAAGGCAAAGTTTTGACTGCAGTCAGTTATGCCAAAAAAGCTGAAGAAATGTTATTTAACATGGCATCTTTGTTTCGTCAAACTTGCTAACTTGACTTTGTCTTTGGGCCCACAGAACGAATCAGAGATTTAAAGCAAACAACCTCGAAGAGATTATTTTTGACAAGTCTTTTTAAAATCAGTGTAATATGAAAACATTTTAAAACTACAAAAATGCTGGAAATGACTCCTATAAAGGTAGCATATCATTTTTTGCCTGTTAGATGCTCTGGCAAAATTGGGGAAAAAATCATAAGCTGAATGGCTTGTTGTCACTGCAGAGGGAATATTGTCAGACTAAACATCACATTTGAGAAATAATGAATGGGGAGCAACATATAATGAGAAGAACCACATACATATGCTTCTGTAAGTAACATAAGTAGCAAAAGGAAGGGTAGGGAAAATGTGGGCATGCTGTTGAATGGGGCAGGTAACACAGGACCTGGTGACATAGGACATGGACAAGCTGAGGTACTGACTGCTGCCTTCTCCTCTGTCTTTACGAGCAGGACCAGCCTTCAGAAATCTAAGGGCCCAGAGACCAGGAAGAAATGCTGGAGCAAGGAAGATGTACCCTTGGTGGAAGAGGTTCGGGTCAGGGAATACTTAAGCACAATGGACATACATATGTCTGTGCAGGCTGATGAGGTACGCACATTAAGGTTGCTCTTAATAATTTTTGAACAATCATGGTGACTGGAAGAGGTGCAGGAGAGGGCTGCAGGAGATCAAATGTCACTCCTACCTTCAAGATAGACAAGAAGTCCAAGGATAGGGTCCAAGGAAATATGATGAAATGACTGGCTTGGTAGATGAGGAGAGAGGCATGGATATTGTATACTTTGACTTCAGCAAGGCTTTGGCCCTGTTTTCTGTAAGATCCTCATAGAGAAGCTGATGAAGGGGCTTGAAGAGCAGACAGTGAGGTAGGTGGATTGATAACTGACTGAATGACCAGGCCCAGAGAGTGGTGATCAGTAGTATCTATCCCAGCAGGAGTAGCTGGTGGTGTACCCTGGGAGTCAGTATAGGCTCTGATCTTACTCAGTGTCTTTATTAATGATCTGAATGATGGGGTAGAGTGTACCCTCAGCAAGTTCATTGATGATACAAAACTGGTAGGAGTGGCTGCTACAAACAGAGGGTTGTGTTGCCATCCAGGGTGGCCTTGACAGGCTGGAGAATTGGATTGACAGAAATCTTGTTAAATTCAGCAAAGGGAAAGGCCAAGCCCTGCATCAGGGGCAGTAGAAACCCAGGAATCCGTCTACAAAGGGGGATGGAAAGTATCTTTGCAGAGAAGGACTGGGGTTCCTGGTGGACACCAAGCTGAACATGGGTCAGCAGCATGTGCCCTTGAAACAAAAAAGGCTAGTGGTGTCATGGAGTACAAGAGACAGATAGAACTACTGGAGAGAGCCCAGTGAAGGGCATCTAAGATCGTTAAGGGGCTGGAGCATCTGTCATATGTGGAAAAGCAGCATATCCAGCATTTGATGGAGGATTAATGTAATAATTCATTATCTCTACCTCTACAAGTTCTTTTCCAGTTCCTGCTAATGCAGTAGGCGTGCTAAAAAAAATATTATTAATGATAGCTCAGATATATATATTCAGCCAGTTTGGGGAGGTCTGGGAGAAAATGTACTGTCATTATTTTTACTTTGTGAGTTTTACAAAGATTCTTGCTCTCTTACTTTCACTCAAGTTTTCATCAGTTTTGTGTCCCTATTGTTTACTGCACCAGGATCAATAGACAATTTGGAAAGTCTTTTTGTAATTTATTCATTGAGTATTTCATGCATACTGAAGGCATATTATATGCAAGAAAGAAAAGCCTGTATCAGTATTGATCTATATTTTGTAATGATTTCCAGCCTATTAGGAAATCAAATAACACAGACTTGTGAAAGAAGATTAATCACAAAAGAAATAATGCAAAAATTAAATTCTAATGAAGCATAAGTCCAAACATGCATGGTATGAATTACTACATAAAATTAAGCTTTTCACATGTATGAACAAAAATCCAAAAGACAGTTTATCTCCCTCTACCTTAGGAAGAGATTTGCTGGTTTGGGAATGGATTAAAATGGTACAAAAGACTTAGTTGTATGTCCAAAGAGGTTCCTTGTAGCCTCTATGGGTAGGCCCACTATCCAGGCAGCATTTTATGCTTGAAAATGAAGGGATGACCAGTGATAAAAGAATTAATATTATCTGTAGAATATCTAAGTTTAATTCTTGTCTCTGTCACAGACTTTTTGTGCAACTTGGAGAAATGCAATTGTTCTGTGCTACAATGCCTCATCTCTAATCTTCAGAAGAAAGAATGTGTCTGCCTTGTCTGTAAAGGCTTTGAAGCAGAGACTGTCTCCTTGAATGCATTTTCTAGCGTAAAGTACAATAGAACCTCTGATTTGTGTTAGGGCCTTTCAGTGTTACTGTGATACGAATAAATAATAATTAGTAATAGATGTTTTGTCTGCTTTCTTTAGAAAGGATAAGTCCATGAAAGAAAGCTAACTTTTCCCTGTAAGATGAAAAGAACTTCAAAGGTCAAATTTTAGCTATTATTCTAATGAAAAATGTGATGTTTCTAAGGCTGTTGATAAAGACTATAGTTTCACAAACTTCTGCTATTTCCTTTTTGCTGCATTAGAGTTCTTACTGTGATTTTAAAGTTTGAGCACACCAAAATATTAAAAGCCCCCACAGCTTGCATTTTTTTCCCTTTAGCTGTACTGTGAAGATGGCATCAAAACCTTCCCTAGAGCCTCCAACCACCCTTAATTTATTGTTATAATAAATAAAAAAGGGGAAGATTTATGAAAATGTCAGTGAGATACTCATGCTTTGAGAAATATCAGCTAGTATCTATCAAACATCATCTTTGTCAGCAGCAGTGTTTTGCAGAAAGTCAGTCAAATTAAGGCACATTGCATTTATTTTTATGTTGGTAATGTTCTCATACATAAACTACACTTTTTTAAGTAAGAAGGAAATGTAATTTAAATTAATTCCACCCGTCTCACCATGTCTAAAGAATCCTTTCTCTCTTTAGATCGGCTCAAGAATAGAAAAACCAAAATTATTAGGATAGTGTTTTATTTACAGTTCAGTAAAGTGAAGGAAGGAAACTTCTGTCTCCAGTGATATGACCTCTTGCTTTATCAAGTTTTTATTTTGTATTAAAATTCTCAGATCATGAATAGAAATAAAAGGTGAAGGATTAAAAATATACATGTTCAAATACTTTCTAAATTGCTTTATTTTACTCTTTTTATTTGTTTTACATTTTAGTGTTAGAAATAAAACTTAACATGCATTTAGCAAAGAAATAGGAATGAATCTCAAGAGAAGGATTTTAGAATATGATGGTTTTTAGAGTAGATGGTTTGAGGTGCACAAACAGTGAGGAATGTCAGTGAACTGCTTTAACATTTAACTGATTCTTGACTCCTTGTTTGCTGTGCTGCATAGGGCCTCATATCAACAGTAACTTTGGACTCACAGTCCTTTTCCCTAGGCCAGCAAGGATACAGGAAGCAATAATTTCTGTCCTTTGGATATTCAGAGCAGCTAAATTTCTACTGAGATAGAATTATTCCCTGAATTTTTCCCGCAGTTCTGTGATATCCCAGGATCCTCAGTGGGAGAAGTAAAGCACTTGGCTACTTCCATGGATAAAAAACCCAACAGTTTATCAGATGAAATGTCTCTGACCCCTTCTATCGTACTTCTTATCATTAAAGTTGTCTTATTTTGTCTTTTGGCTCTTTGCTTTCAGCATTCTGGCTGCTTCTCTGCATGTATTTTGTTATCTATCTTAAAACCTTTAGTATTTCTGCTAAATTAGTGAGCGCAGGATATCTCTGCCTCATGCATACACTTTCCCCAGCACTCCTTTATGTTTTCCCACCATTCCCATTAACGGTAATTGCTAGTTCACTTTTCCTTCCTTAAACCTGAATGCTTGCTGTGAGAAGCTGGCTTTAAATGTCAGCACATTTCCTTGACTCAGCCTCATTTTCTGATGCTGTTTGCCAGTTCTGCTTATAGAGAAGTGTTGCCTCTAATGCTCGAAAGCTCTCTTAGACAGATCCTCATCAAATGTAAATTTACTTAACATCATTGGAAGCAGTGGAGCTGAAAAGCCATTTTTCTACGCTTCTTGCCTTTCAGATTGTAATAGCTGCATAAAATGCAGAATCAGAGGGTTGCTGAGTTTGGGAGGGACCTCTGGAGATCATCTTGTCCAACCTACCTGTTCCAAGCAGGGCGAACTAGAGCTGGTTGATCAAGGCTGTGTCCAGACAGCTTTTGAACATCTCCAGGGCGGTGAACTGCACAACCTCTCTGTCCTGACGTTCAACCACCCTCAGAGTAAAGAACTTTTTTCTTATCCTTAAACAGAATTTCCTGTGTTTCACTTAGTGGCCAATTACTCTTGTCCATTCCCTGTGTAGCAAGGAGGAGAGCTTGGCTCTGTCTTCGTTATTGACTCCTGCCAGATCCTGATGCACATTGATAAGATCCTCCTGAGCCTTCTCTTCTCCAAGCTAAACAGTCCCCTACTTTCTCAGCTTTTCCTCATCAGATGATTTTTCCTCTGCTATTTTAGTGGCCCCTTGTTGGACTCTCTCCAGTAGCTCGTACTGGGGAGCCCAGAACTGGACACGATCCTCCAGGTATGTCCTCACTAGTATTGAATAGAGGGGAAGGATCACCTCCTTCAGCCTGCCAGCAGCACTCCCACTAATGCAGTGCAGGAAGCTGTCAGCTTGCTTTGCTGGTAAAGATACATGGGCTGGCTCATGTTCGACTTGAACGTAGGAAGTTCCACCTAAACATGAGGAGGAACTTCTTTACTTTGAGGGTGGCAGAGCCCTGGAAGAGGCTGCCCAGAGAGGTGGTGGAGTCTCCTTCTCTGGAGACATGCAAAATCTGACTGGACATGTACAACCTGCTTTAGGAGAACCTGCTCTGGCAGGGGGGTCGGACTAGATGATCTTGATCTCCAAATGTCACTTCCAATCCCATATTATTCTGTGATTCTGTGATTCTGTGACCTTACTGTCCACCAGGCCCCTTCTCCACTAGTTTGGTCCTTGTCCTTGTCCATAAGGGTCTTCCTTCCCAGGTGTGGGACTTGGCCTTTCACTTTGCTGAACTTCATAAAATCCCTGTTGGCCCAGTTTTCTAACCTCTTGAGGTCCCTCTGAATGACAGCGTAACTCCTCCCAGTCTTGTGTAATTTACAATTGCTGAGAGTACACTCTGTCTCATCATCAATGTCATTAATCAAGATTTTAAGCAGTGTTGGCCCTAGAGTTGATCCACTGGATATATCGTGAGTTGCTGGCGTCCAGCTGGACTTCATGCTCTGATGACAAGTCTTTGAACCGAGCAGTTCAGCCCAGTTTTCAGTCCATCTCACTGTTCATTTATCAAGCATACATTTCATCAGTTAGATTGTGAGGACATCTCAGGAGTCTAAAGTCAAGATAAACAATACCTACTGCTCTCTCCTTGTCCACTGAGCTGGTCCTTTCACAGCGGTCAGGCTCCCTTTAAATCTGTGCTGACTTACCCCCAGTCGCCTTTTTGTCCTTCATATGTCTGAAAGGGGTCTTTCCCTTATATTCTCTTTGCTGCTGATGTACCTATAGAAGCCTTTGTTGTTACTCTTCATATTCCTGGCCAGATTCAGCTCCAGGTGGGCTTTGACTCTCCTGACCACATCCCTCCATTGTTCCAATATGGCCAAGCAGCCATACAGATGTCTCTGTATTCCTCCTGGGTGACCTGAACTTTCTTCCACCACTTGTATGCTTCCTTTTGATATCTAAATTTAGTCAGAAGTTCCTTTCAAATCTGAGAGCCTTCTGCCACCTTTGCTTGATTTCCTGCACATTGAGATTGACTGATCTTGAGCTTGGAAGAGCTGATCCACAAAAGCCACAGAAATCCTGAACCCTGCTTTTCTCCAGAACTGTTGCACATGGTATTGTTTCAAACAGATCCCTGAACTGTCAAATGTTATCTCCCCTGCCTGGAGATTCTGTAGCTATTCCTGACATACGTGTAGGCTAGTTTCATCTACTCTCTATATATTAAAACAGAGTAGATGAAAGTCTATATTTAACTAATAAATACTGTTCAACTTTTTTACCAGTACTGCTGATATTTTAACTGAGTCTTCATGTTATATAAAGACTAATAATTCTCAAAGTCTCACTAGATCAAGTTTCTGCTTTGTAAAATAATTGAAACTGTATTTATTATTTATTTTCGCATGCCATAAAGAGACACTGATTGAGATAAAATTGAAGCTTTGTTGTTTTGGGCATGGTATAAGCACATGTTGAAAGAGAGCTTTCAGCCTGACCCTTATAAAGTTGTTAATCTAAGCCAGCAAGGCAGTCACAAGTCAGGAGAGCAAGCATAGTTAATGCATCATGTCTGTACTTATGCAAGACAACAGCAGCTTAAATTTAGGTTAGAATCCAGCTCTCCAGATTGCCAAATTCTCTTTGTATTCAGAAAGTCATGTTTTCCATGTTATGTGTTTTCTATGCTAATATTTTTTTTGTTCTAAATGCCGCATGCACCAATATTTATAGTTTCTGTTGTTTCCTACTCTATTGCATATTACAGCTCATTCCAACAGCCTTTAGATATTCCTTTTTTTTAAACTTTCTTAAACTGATCCCATAGTGTTTCATGATATCTTCTTTGATTATTCTGTATAATTCTTCCCCATTCTTTGTATCTTCTCATACTCTAGTTCATGCCTCCTAACACTGATAAGTGAAGCATAGGTAGTATTTTTTAAAATTAATTCTGTGTTTGGTGGGGTCTCCATTTTCATTAATTGTGGAACAGATTTTCTTTTCATAGAATCATAGAATGGTTTGGGTTGAAAAGGACCTTAAAGATCATCGAGTTCTAACCCCCTGCCATGGGCAGGGACACCTCCCACCAGACCAGGTTGCTCAAAGCCCCATCCAGTCTTTCAGACTCCCGATATTTTAGAGTACAAGAACTATTATATATTTGGGGTTTATAAAATCTTAACAACAGTTGAGTTGGCTGTGGATTTATTAATGAAGCTTAAAAGACCACTTAAAAATGAGCTGATCTAACTCAAGTCAGGGTGTCCTTATGTTTTCTCCCAAAACTTAAGTCGTCTTCCTACTTCCCTCTGAGTTACCAAAGTGACTGTAAGAAATCCGTTATGTATACTATAGTGACAGATTTGAAAACTTATTGTGCTGTAAAAAAATGCGCATTGAAAGATAGTCCCTGCTTCAAAACCCTTCTGGCTTGTTATTTGTTCTCAAGTGTCGCAGTACTAGCAGTAAAACCCATCATCCCTTCTTATCACATTTTCTGTCCTCATACCAAGGAGGGAGTGTAACATCCTGGTGCTTTGATCAAGAGATTGGTTGCTTACTGAGATCCTATGACACATTATGTCCCTTTCCACATGTGGGTGTGCCAGCTTGACTGCTCTTTGCTCACAGCCATGGATAAAGAAGTCGTAACAGTCACCAAATGAGATTTCCTCATTGCTACAGTTTGACATCTGCAGCTGTATTTAGAACATGTACATGTTCTGTGGTGTCTGATCACATCTAATTTTACGGTCCTCAGATTTCAGCCTTGGTTTCTATCAATAATTTCAAATGCTGTTAGCTTCTCAAGAAAAGAAACACATTGCTGCGGTCTAAGTTTATAGCTCTCCTGTGTATATACAATAAGGTGGGTATTTTCACAGCAATCAGATGAGACTGTCTTGCTCTTCTGTCCACATAATGTTTTTACTTTGCAGAGTACTTCACCGTTTTCTGGCACAAGTTAACAAAATCTGGATTTGTGTGAAATTTCTTGATGAAATGTGTTTCTTAAGCCTGTTTTCTAGCCTTACTAACACAAGAGCATCTTTTTCCTATTACTGTATTATCCTCATCTTTTCTCTCAACAGAATTTAAAACCAAAAATGTGGCTTCAACTCAACTCTAAAAACTAGCAGTGCTTATCTGCATATGATGACAGCAGTATCATATTCTAATTATATATTATGGCAATTAGTTAGTACTTAGAAATGTGGTTTTGGGGATCTGTAATCTCTTATTATGCATTGTAAACATATGACAAAAAAGTTGTTCTGGTCCTAAGGACCTTTATTCAGTAACACTCTCCTAAGCTTGCCATTTCATGTTTTCCCTAATGATTTATGTTACCTTTCACAACAAAAAAGTTAGGGTTTTCTTTTTTTTTTTTTTTTTTAGAAATCACATCTGAAGCTGACCTATTTCTCATTTCTAGGCATTCTTCCTCATTTTACTCTTTCTCATTTTTCTCATTCCTCTCACTGCCTTACCACGCCAAGGTAGTAGGCATGAACATAACAAAGTGTATTTAGTATTATCCTGACATAGTGACTGTACCATAAAACTGCATAAAGCAGTTTGAGTAGATTGTTATATTCACAGATCTGTTAGAGATATTGTATACATAACCAGGGAGAGGGAAGGATGAATAAAGTTGTGATGCATCTTTTATTGAATGACTATGAAATGGTGCATTCCAGGAAGTACAGTAACATTTGCAAAGCTGAAGTAAAACATATCACTGTTATTGATTTAGACATCTAAGTTTTTTAGTTTTATTAATTGGACAGAGTATATTCTTCAAGTGATAATGAGAATTGGCTCTGTACCATTTCCATCCTAGTTACATTCATTACCATAACAATGCATTGCTATTGGACTGCTTAGAATTTTAACTACTCCTTTCCAACTAGACAGATTTGTTTGAAATCTCTGCCTTCAGTACTAAGAAAAAATATTTTAAAAATGTGCCACGTATTATTTCTAATAATGCTTTATTTTTCTCAAGTAGAAGAGTATTCTGTCTTTTGTGATGGGAATGCAGTAAATTTAGACTAGCAGTTTCAGATTAGGCTACTGCAAATGTTGTCCAGGAAATGAAGGTAAAAGCCATGACATGCTCGTGAACAGACCGTCTAAGAGGCAAGAAAGGGTAAACTGAAGAGTCTTTCCTGGCTTTATGACCAGCCTCATCCAAAAGTGAAGCTAAACTTTAAAGTTGTCATTGCCCTCTGACCATGCTAGAGCTGTTAGAATTCAGTGTGAAAATGCCCTCTGATGAGAGTCTTACAACTCTTTTTTTAGAGCAGTGAAGAAAATGTTGAAGAAAAAAAAAAAAAAAAGGATTATTCCACAAGCCACATCTGGGCACTGGACCAAGACCTGACAATTTAAGTTCTATTCCAGCCTCTGACCAGCTAATTGTGCTTAGTAAGTCATAAACATTTTAATTATCGGCAATTTTCTATTTTTTTTTTTTTTACTTAAAGTGAAAAATAATTGGATCAGGGACTGTTTTATAATGTGTTTTCTCAATGACTCTGAAATAGAATCCCAGTTTTAGCGGAGGTTTCTCTCCCCTGCTCCAAAGCAAGAATCACAAGAACTTCCTATGAAGCAGTTTGTGTTGTATTTCATGGATGAAAACTAAAGTAGCATTCATACCAACTTTGATTTTCTGCTAAAGCAATTAATATATAATTCCAAATGGGGGGGGGGAAGATTAATTTTAAGTATCTTCCTGTAGTCTTCTTAATTTCTTCTAATAGTTACACGGAATGTGACCGAAAGCTTGATGTTGACTGAGGTGCCTTGGTGACGTGGGTGACCAATAGCTTCAGATAACCCACCATTCCTTCTCCCTCTTTCCTTTAAGAGATGAATAGAGGAACCAGACTCAGTCTAGTGAATGTTTAATTACTAAGGGACAGAAAAAATTACAGAATCCTTATTTCCTTATACATGTAAGGAATATTCTAATTAATACAATTCTTGAAGGTGTGATTGTAGAATGGAAGTGTGTGCACTGAGATGTTTCCTATATTGGCTAATTATTCCACTTTTTTTGTTATTTGTACTTGCTGCATTGGTTAAAAAGGAATGATCAGCAAACATAACTGAACAAATTGCTCTTCCTTCAGCTGAACTGTATGAAAGACCCCCAGAGACAATCCAAACAAACCTAGCATGGTCCCACAGGAACCTAGAAATTCGGTTGGCCTTTTTAAGACTGTCTTCTCTGGGGAGCAAATCCCTGCAGCTGCTTTTAGAAGTTGAGGGTTAAAAGCATTTTTTGTTGCTGAGAATGCACATTGGAGCATATGTAATGCTTTAATGTGCATTTTAAAGTGAAAATACAATGCAGCTTTTTAGAACCTTTAGAAATAATCACAGACTTGCTTCTGAGGCTGAATGAATGCAGAAAGGTACTTTCAGGCAGAGCTGACTGACACTCTGAATTTCCCTTCTGGAAGAAATTTTGATATTTCAAGAATGCTTTCATTTTAAATGAGAATGAATACAAGAACTTCTTCCATTTTCCCTTCACTGGAAAAATAACTGTAGAAAAATGGAAATCCTTTGTTCTGGTTTAGTGCCTTTTTTAAGTGTGTTTTGTTGTTGTTTCTTTTTTTTTTTTTCTAAAGAAATTTGACAATTTCTACACTTAAAAGACTATCCCTTGGGTTATTGCTAGATATTAGAAGAACCCAAGGAATTCCCAGAACCCAAAGGAATTAATTGCTATTGAGAAAAGGCTCTGAAAAATGAAGAATTGGAAATGGATGATAAAGTTTGGGTTTTGCTTGATGTAACAGTGAAAAGAAAAAAATTAATCAAAATCATGTTAGCACAGTTTCCTTTAGGGGAAAGGGTCATGGAGTTCTGGGCGACTGTGGAGAGCAGGTAAGCTATCTCTCTTCAGTGATGCATTTTCTCCACTTTACAATTGATCTTGACTCACTGAGTGCACAAGGGCAATTTTTGATTGATTTCACTCCATGGGGAAGACTTCAGTAGAATGGGCTGCTGGAAGTTCTGGAGCTGCCTTTTTATCACCCACCCTGAAACTCACACACATGAACACCCTATATCAAACAACATGGCACCCACAGTCACTCCTCTTTTAGACCCCACTGTCCCATGTCTATAAAATGCATTTGGACAAGCTCTTTTAAACTTTGATATTTTGCTGCAGACAGCAAGGAGAGCTGCTGACTGCGAGGGCAGTGAAAAGGGACTTCTTTTCATACCTATTCCATAACACTCCTGCAACACAACTCTATATTGCTATTGGCCTGCAGTGGACAAGTGGGAAGGGTGGAGGCAGAGTCTCAGGAGGTTTGGGCCTCTAGTGTAGGAGTGGTGATCTAGATAAAAGACTAGGGCTGCAGATACAGTGATACCAGAATAGAATTCATAGTGAGGAATGTCAGTATCGTTTACTTGTAAAACTGTGATACTACTATGGTACTGGTACGTTGCCCATCACTATTTAGGATAGGTGAAGATCTTCCCCATTCTTTACTGTACCATGGCTCACCTTCAGCAAGGGATGAACAGTGATGGGGAGCAGCTTAATTCTGAAAAGACTCTTCTCTGAAAGTGGAGCTGCAATCAGAAAAAACCTAGGTAGCCCATTTCTTGGCATGCACCTTAATGAGTGAGCAGTTGTAAAATATAGATAGAGGTAGTTTATCCTCTTTTCCTTGATGGGTGTCTTAAAAAGGGGGCTAAAATTTTTTAATCCTCTATGGATTGTGTGTCCTGAGCCAAGTGCCCATACGAACATTTGAAACTTAGGTTACTTATTTTCTTTCTCTAGACAGCCCCTCACTAAAGATGGGAAAGTGATGAATTATCCCACAGAGGCACTTATCTCCCTTTTGTGTGATTGCTGAAGAGACCGTTGTTTAGATTCTCTTGTATATTTGTCTTGAATAATACCTGTCTTTGCACAGTATAGTTTTAGTACACAGGTGCTCTGAAACATCTTGCCTAAATTGTATTCCTACAACAGCTGGCCTGAATGTAGATCAACAACCTGAAATACCCCATTCCCCATTCTGTTCTGTAAAGTAACAGTATTCTAGGAAAAAATTTTAAAAATATATTTTAGGACATGTGAGAGCTTTGAATTCCGTTCTTGCAGAAAGTGTGGAATATGAACATTTTAACTCTATTTTTGAAGCAGTAATAGTAGCTAATAATGCAAATCATAACTCATTTTCACCAAAATGGTCAGGGAAATCCTAGTTTGTATCTCACCTCAGAGAGTGAAGTAACATTGAGTACAATGATCTATTCACTTAGCTGTATTCTCTGCATGGGAGGCATATCACATTTCCAATATATTTCAGGTGGGATTTTGATGGTCATTGTCCCCAGTGACCTGTTAATTTTAGCTTTCAAAAAGATAGACAGCTGGTCTAAACAAATAGTTTAGGTACATGCTCCATCATGGAACACCTCCCCCTCCTTTGACCTTGGTGTTCCTTCTGTTGTTTATTACCCTTTGTTCACTCCTCCTCTCTCTCATTTTCTGCCCTTACTTGTAATGTGTTTTCACAGAACTACCACCACCAGCGTGGCTAATAGGCTTAGCTTTGGCCTGCAGTGGATCTGTGGAGACCCACTAAAGCAGCAGCTGACACTCAGGGCACTAGATGCCTATGCAGACAACTAAACTGCACTCTAAAAGTCCTTGACCACATCATTTCAACATCTTTTCACTAACTTGCAGAAAGCAGATGTGCCAACATTTAACTCTGACTGTCTGTAAATTTCTGATTTTTCTAGCCTAGAAATATGCAAAGTAACACAAGTTTTTTAAACTGTGTAAAACTTTGTCTAAAGACAATAGAAAAAGATGCTGAAAGGGAAATGTTTGGCTGTAAGTAGGATACTAGCGGAGTTTCTCCAAGCTTGGTTCAGAAGTGATGTCATTTAATATATTCATTCATGACCCTGGCACAGAAATCAAAAATGTTTTAATGAAATTTGCTGATGGCATAAAGGTGAGAGGAGCTATAAATACAAAGCAGCACTTGTGTATTGTGCAGAGTTAAGAGACCTTGAGGAGCAGAGCAATAGAATTGGAATAAGATTTAATAGTACAAAATAAAAGGTCACAGAATTTGGCCTTTTCATCTTACCTATCATTACTTGTCTAAAATTTAGAGGCCTACTTTAGGCTGTTCACCTGAGCTCCTTCAAATAATCTTAGAGAAATGCCTCTACAAGGACACTTATCCTATGCAAAAATAGTTATCTAAGATAGATAGATTGTACTGGCTTTTAGAGGTGCCTTTCTCACTAAATTGCTCTTGGAGGGAAACTAGATTCCCATGAATCGCAGCTTCAAGGTTATTGTGAATGCATACTGTATTCTTGTAGCTCTTCAGCTGGAAAGAGAGGAAAAAAAAGTTAACAACCATCATATCATGAGGAGCCATCAACGTAATGCAACTTCAGAGAATGTAAGTATGGGCTTTGGATACATCAAGTTGAATATTTCCAGGGATTAAAAGGGAAGGGTAAATACCCCTGTACAAATTCTTTGTGGAGTATCATCTAAGATCTTAAACATTAAGGTTCAAGAAATAGAAATTTTTTGAAAGAGATACAAAGAATGACAAGGCAAAATAATTTTACAAGACAAACCTAGAGGAATATTTTTTATATAGCAGATTGGAGGTCAGAGATGTTTGAATTTGTGCTCATCTGCACAAAATATGCACCAAAACTAACTATTCCATGTGGCATAACACTGATAGCAAGTAGGGTTAAAAAGCATAAAAGCTGTATATGTGGAAGACTGTGCTTCACAGCAAGTCTTGGTTGGCTTGGACAAAGCACGTCACCACCTGAGGTGACTTTCTTGTTTTTAAAATAAGCACGTGGCAACACGTAGGCAGAAGCCAGTAGCAGAAGTCTTATTCTCCATTCCACAGTAAAATCAAAATATAATGGGCTAGTTTAGCCTTGAGAAAAGTAAATTGAGTTTATAAGAGATTTTAAAATGTATCAGATTTTTTTAAAAATTATCCAAAGTTATTTGCAAAAATTTTCTCTGTATGTGTATGTTCTAGCACTTGCAGTAGACTGAAGGTGTTAATGCAAGAATCAGTCCTTGACTGTCCCTGATTAGAAACAGAGAGACCTCCATGACACAAAATCATCTGGAATGCTGTACTGGTGGGAGTGTGGGCACAAGGTACTTCTTTTTCAAGAAGTTAAAGGTTTTGGGTAGGCTTCCACAGGTGTTCTGTCAAACATTACCATTTCCATAATTTTGAAGATTCCCATTTTTCTTCAAAAAATGCTATGCTTGGAGTCACTTCTGATTATTCCTAAACTTTTCAGATTACTTCTACCTAATTCACTAGAATTTTACAGCCTATGATTTCATGATCTAGATGATCTTAAAAGGTCCCTTCCAACCTAGGTGATTCTGTGATTCATTACAATAGTAATATTACAAATACAAGGAGTGGTTTACTTTGAAAATTACCTGAGAAGGGAACAAAAAAATACACAGACTGAGAAAGTCCCAAAATGGTGTAAATCATTCCCTTTGGTGAGACTTTGAACTAGTGAGGACTTGGAAGGGCTCTTCTGATTTACACTCGCCAAAGATCTGACCCCTACTTATTATCAAAACACTGTGCTGTAATCTGAAAAACTATACAAGACAGAACATTTGTCTGGCTGACAAAAGCATGTTTCTTTAGAAAAGCTGTTTGACTCATAAGTTCAGGTAGCTTTGCATATTTCTGGTAACCCATGGGTGACATCTGAAAATTAAGTCTGACCTGAAAGTTGAGGGAGAAGTGCTCTTAAAATAGATTAGATTTATTGCAGAGGTGGAAAACGAAGAGTGCTGCCAACTAAGAGAAATATCTGTTTGACTCTGTCTTGTGTTAAGATGCTACCTTGAACTTGCAGATTGAGGAGAAATAATAATGTGTCTCGGAAATATACTATTTTGATGAATGCCATCTACTGGAAAAGAGCCAGCTCTATTTGCTTTCTCTCTGTTTTTTGTCAGCGTCTCAACACTCAACATGAACTCTACCATGGCAAACTGTCAGAATAAGTTATTTCTAGTCTGTAATGAATGCTTCTATCACATGTTATTATTGAAAATAACAGGTCTCAAATGTGTATGGTATACAATTCATTTTCTTTTTCACCAAAGTACAGATTTTTCTAAGGTTAGAATGAGCGTGAACACCTCTCTAGTGCTACTTTAACCAAAAAAGACTGAAGATAAAATTATTATAACTAGAAAAATTCTTTCCATATGTGTACATTTGCTTTAAAGAAATGGGACAAATTTTTCTGATAAATAATAAAGATAAGTTTTACAGAGGTTAAGTTGTCTGAATACTAAGTCATGTAAAACAAGTAATTTAGCCAAGAAAAAAACCCAGGGAAATACTTAAACAATATTGAAATCTTACACAATGGAAACTTAAAAAATAATAACACTTAATGAAAATGGGAAAATGTAAAACTTAGATTTATTAAGTATGTTTATTTGCTTAGACTAAAAAGAAAAGAAGAAAGCGAGCTAAAAATATGTCCAATCTTAAGAAAATAGATTGTGTATGAGTTTGATTGACCCATTTTGGATTGGCACAATTTCTTTTTCATTTTCCCCCAGTTTTCTGAACATTTCTTTGCTAGTGTGTTTTAACCTTTCCCCTTGAGTCTTATTCATCCTTCTCCCCTTTTATGAGACTGAGAATTCCACTTTTTCTTTCTAAAGAAAATTAATTTTAAAAGAAATACTGTTTACCAGTTTGAATGTACATTATCTCTGTTTGTTCACAACTGATTTAACAGTAATCAAAATGTAAAAGTGATCTAAAAAGGAACTGTTTGTGTATTTGCTTCCTAAATCTGACTTTCTAGAAAAGATAAATAGGCTAGTTGATTGATCTTCCATAGTTTATACAGAAAGACATACATTCTATTCTGTCCCTCTCTAGCCATTGTTTTACAGTGAGATGAATTTCTTTCTGAATATGGCTTTTCCTCTCCATGTAGAGGTATGTTGGGGTTGTTTAGGTTTTCTTCAGTGCTAGTGTTTTCTTGAATATAGGTAAGGGCTCTCAGAATTTTATCTGATTATGATGAATCATGCCACCAGCTCATGGCAACCTGAAAGCCTCAGGCAAGAACTCCAGATCTCATGCAGTATCTTTCCAGGCCAAGCCTGTCTCTTCGGCTTAAAGTCTCTGGTTGGACAAAGGCAATGCAGGTGCAGCAGCAAACTGTATAATGTAGATTTTTTTTGCTCTTCCTATCATACTGAGTTACTTGCTAATGCAAGCACTGCCTAAGATAATCATGTTATTCCACTTACAAAGCTCCACAGTTTTAACTTATCGTTTTATAAAACTGTCATAACTGCTAAACCAAATAATCCCCAAATATGCTTGGCTTTTAATTTGTATTGATAGTACAAAGAAAAGATGTTTCAGTCATTTATTAAAAAAGTACCCTGAAGGAGTAAAAATGTGGATTCATTTTGCAGTAGTGTCTTAAGAACTGTCTGTTGAAGAGACAGAGTTCTGTTGTACGGGAGAATCATTTAAACCAAGTGTATACAAAAAAAAAGCACAATATGAATTGATTTTCAGTGCAATATCATAAAAAAACAGGGAAGGTATAGATACAGAGCATAGAGCATTTTATTCAGCAATTGGTAAGTATTCTGAGGTATATACTGTCTCGTATCCAACCACTCAATGCTTCAGTTGTCCCATACATGAAAATCATCACAAAATATTAACATTTAACTGTTCAAATCTCAAACCGAGACAGGATTTCTCAATAAAATTTCTCAAGATTGATAAAGAACTTACTGAGTCATGATAGTAGAGAAACAGAAATATTCACCAAGACTAATTCCTATTCCTTCAGTGTAGCAGATGATTGGAGATTAGAGTAGGTATAGACTAACATTGGAAATCCTGCTACAGACTGTAAATGATGGCTAAAGACTGATAAAACCACTAGCATACCAACTTTTGAAGCTGGAACATCAAAGCAAATGGTTGTCTTCAGTGAGATTCAAAAATTACTTCAGCCTCTTGCTTGCAAAGTTAAGACATCAGAAAATAAATCCAGTTCAGGGAAGCTTGTCAAAGGGATAGAAGGTTTTGTCTCTCTCCAAAAATATGCCTGCAGATCTTTCCAGGTCTTGAGGGCTACTCTTTCTTCCTACAAATCTTCAGAAGTCAACAGTGAGTGAAAAGAGACCAATACTTCTCATTTGCAGCTCCCCTGCCACATCATTTGTTGCTATAACATGCCATCCTTCTAAATTGCATTCTGTAACTCATTGTTGTTTGACTGTGATATGAAATCAGAGAAAACAGAGCACCCATCAGGGATTAAAAGGAACTAGGAGGTGAAGAGTGCAAAGACTTTAAAAGGAACGGCTCCTCTGAACTGTATTCCTTTGTTTTGTACTCTTCCTCTCCACTAGTGTCCTCTGCCTTCAAGAGAATTATATACCATCTGATCTTTTTTGAGTCACTACCAATAATTCCTTGATTTTCTGCATGATTCATCAAATCACTTTGGAGTCTACATAAAACCATTAGAAAGAGAGGATTCATACTGTACAAATAACTTTGGAGATTATCTATATTTAGAACATCATATTACTATCTTTAGGACAGTCTTCTAAAGCTCTTAAAGAGATTCACATTAATGGTATTTCAGGAATGATTTTTAGAGATTCACCCAGTCTCCCTGGAACTAGAAATATACACATTTCATAGCAAACTCTTCTGCCACTTGAATATGTTATACATTAATATATAACATGTAGTTTCTATGTACTGGCATCATATATTTGATTTCTCAAGTTGTCAGGGTACTGAACTAAGGGTTCCAAATCCTAAATTAAAGTAACAGTAAATCATTGACTCAGTGACATGCTATTTATTTTGTGACTTTATTTTTGCCATGTTAATGTCATAATTTCAATCTTTTATTTTTCAGTGCTATACTAATTTTTAAGAACTAAATACAAGCTACAGACAACCTGACATCAGCAGAGCTAAGGGAGGTAATCCGCAGCAGAATTTGGTTATATTAATGGTTGTATCCCAAATAAGCAGCTTCAGAAACATGCTATCTGTTCATATGCACTGCAGGTTATTTATTTGGCTTGAGGAATCTATCCCCTAATACAATTTGCAAGATACGCAGTTTCCTGATTACAGGGGAAGCTTCAGGCGACTACTTGTTTAATTCCAAACGTGAACATTAGATTGGGTATTTTCAAAGTCGTTTTCTCTCCATCATGTGCCACTACTTCTACCTGCCAACATCTTATCAACATGTTTTCAATAGGAAATTCATTTCATACTTGCTGCTGGAGTTTATTCTAACAGCTGAATAGCCTGAACATCTTCAACATGATAGGTCAGAAGGTGCCACTGTGTAGAGCTGTGATAAGGGTAAAAAGAAAACCTCCAAGAAAGTCAGTTTTGACTTGTTTCTTCTGGTGTGTACCAGCCAGAATTTTCTCCTATCACTGTTTCCCAAGTGTTATAATTGGAAATGTAACATCTACCTTTATAAGGGTCTTCCCTATTTGAGTCAGAGATCCCTATTTCTGTTTAAGAGCATACTACTAATGTATTTAATTGGAGAAATATGAATAGTTGGCATTCTGCAAAGTAGTGAACTACTACAAAGTATTCTGGATTTTACAGCCTGTTAAGACCCGAGCCTGTATAGAGGCCATACTTGCAAAAAATATTCATGTTGTTGGACTGTAAAATCAAAGAACTAATCTTGCAACCTTCACTTAGTCAAAAGTCTTACTGAAATCAATAGAAATATTTCTTAAGAGACTGATGTATTTGGTACCTTTGTGCACTACAAAAGAAAAAAAAAAAAAACCCACAACTAAAAACCCGAAACTGTCATCTTAATTTAGAAATAATTAGAATATGTCCGTATATCCATCCCTCTCATTACTTTGATTCTATTGATGAAAAACTAAGCAGACAGTAATGTCAGGCAAAGTTATACTTCAATAGGAAGGTACTATTATTCATTGCAGAGCATTATTTTTTTAGAATATTTTAAGGAATCCCTCCTGGTTTTCAACATTTTCTTTAGCATATAGAGATTTCAATGGGATAAAGTATTTGATCAATGATGTTCCCAAACTCTTATATTACTTCTTGAATCTTTTTGGATCGTCATTTCTGATATGATAATATTCACTTTGGTATTTATTTATTTTGTGTCTGTTTTGTCCAAGACCACATTTTTTAGTGCTTATAAATAGGAGCAGGTTCATTACAATAATTATTGCTAACCTTGAAGATAAACCAAACAGATACAATGCTAAGGTTTTGTTATCGTTATCAAAGTAAAGGATTTTCCTATATTTGTTGAGTGAAAATGAAAACAGTTCACTTAGGTGGGCAAAAAGTATATGGGTTGTACTAAAAATTTCCACTGAACCCAATGAAATTTTTCAGTTATTATTAACCTCCTTTACAATAGAAAATCTTGGACTAAAATAATGTGCACTTTTGAAATGTTGCAAAAACCAAGCCTTCCAAAAGTGAACATATTTTGCAATGCCGAGCTCTTCTTTAGGGGTTTTAAATTTGGTGGAAAAGTCATTTGATTTACGTACACCACCACGTTATTTCTTTTCCTGCTTTGACCTCACAACTTCATAAGAAAACACTTCTTCAAGAAGGATCTCTTCTAACTTCCTTTTAGATTTCTGTGATTTGAAACAAATGTTTTTCCAATTTATCACTGGAAATAATATGGAGAACAGTCTACAGATAGTAGAAAAAGAATGTTAACTTTGATTACCTGCAGAACTCCAGAGGCCTGGAGTTTTTCTGAAAATATATTTTTTTAGTATTTTTGAAATAGTATGAGTTTGGAGTTCCAGTTGGTAGAAATTTTTCAAATTTTTTGTTTAGGCTTTGCTCCATAGAAATTTAAAAAAAAACCCTAATTTTTCTATGAAGCGGGAACTCAAAAGTTTCTGTTCAGCTCTATTCTTGAGAAGACTGAGAGAAGTTGATTTCAGCCTTATGCAACAGAAGGTTGAACCAGAACCTGCCATGGAGGAGAATTTCTGCATCACTGCATTTTGTACATAGCCAGGACTAGTAAACTTAAGAAGATGAGGTTTCCTGGAAAGAAACTGAAGGGACATATAGGGGAAATGGACAACTTCAAGATCAGGTAGGAAGTAGATGATCAATGGCCCAGCTATCTCAAGACAGAGGTGTTCCTGAATATCGCTAGAGAATCACAATGTCCCTCAAATGACAGAGAAAACCAAGGAAGGATGCTTGTTAATGGCGTTCCTAGCTTCATATGGAAACTGGACTTGCTAAATAAGTTGCTTTTGATCACAGTTCAAATTCCAATGTGAATACAGTCCAGTTTTTGAGTCTTTGGGAAACAAGAAGATTCGTTAAAGCTTTCGAGAGGCTTATTGCTGTGAGTCTCTCCCTGGTGAAAGTCTGTAGCCAAGGGGCAAGTTTGCAAGAGGAGATTGACTTCTCCAGCTAGCTTAAAAACAGAGGTAAAATGTCCCTAAGGCAAGGTGTTTTAGGAAGAAAGGCATCAGCTAATTAAACTTAATTGGGTTAGCCAGGATAGTCTGATTAGCATAATTAATTTATGCCTTCAAGTAGGCCTGAGGGGTGTGTGTTTTTGTTAGGGATCCTGTGGGGGAGGTATTTGGGACTCTGAAGTGAGAAGAGTATTTAATTCTTGAGGTCAAGGGAGAGGCACTGTAGATGAGTGGGAAAGAAAATGTGCAGAAACGTGGATGATTTAGCATAGCTGAAGGCTACGTACTCTTTTCAAAACGGTGATGGTTAAGGAAAAAACAGATAGGTTAGTTACAAGGTTTCAGTCCACCTGGAAGGGGTGGGGAAGAAGCCTAGCAAGTCTATTAGGTTGGTGCCTGACAATGCTGCGAAATAAGTAGTAATATGGAGTCCAGTATACAGTGGATAGATTTTAAAAAAAGCAAAAGGGTAGAATCCTCCCATTTGGTGCAGTTGAAATTGTTTGGGCTCAACTGTAAGAAAAACTGTTGCTGCTGCAGAAAGTGAATGAAATACTGGTTTAACCCATTTTCTGAGATCCTTGTGTATTTTACCCTTACCTCATGAATAAGAATTCTTAAGAAATAAAAATGTGAGAACATAAGAGATTCGTCTCAAATGACAGAGGAAAACCAAAAATGATGATCACTTAATGGCACTTTTGCAAAATAAGTGAACTTGCATGTATGCATATCCTACCTTTGATTGCAGCACTGCTTCAGTGGAGTAGATCGCAGAGTTGATTATTCCTGTATTAAATTATCTTGTCATATTTTTATTTAGCCTAAAGAGTGGCTTACCTGAACTGTATTCAGATTTCAAGGCTTAGTTTAAAAGTTTGCCTATGTATTTATTTTAGCTAAGCATTTAATTTTCAATATCAGAGTGAGTGATGCAGCCACTGTTGTACTCTGTTTTTATCTAATAAATGTTATGAGGGTCAGGCAGATAACGTCTTCTGATACTTCTGAGAAAGTAAAATATCCTTATTGTTAAACTTACTCCACAGCTGATTGGTAAGAAAAGTAGTTGGGAATCCCTAGGAGGAAAAAAATTGTTCTGTGGCATGCTTTGCCTACGTATTTCTGTGGGCTTCTTTTATTACTCTCAGATCCACACTTTAAATCACTGCTGTTTCAACTACAATGTAAAAGTAAAAAATCGGTTTACCCTGAAAAACCCTATAATAAGTCTGTCTACACCCTTGCAACTATGAATTACTGTTAAAAAACACATGTGAGGATTTTTCGTTATTTATATGAACATCCACTTATATGGGAAGCTAATGAAAAGGATTTGGAATGCCATTTTTTGGGCAGGGATGCTCATGAGACCTTATGAATTGTGAGTGAATACTATAAGGTGTTGTCTACCATAAGGAAAGATAGTGATGAAATGTAAAAAGAAATAAGCAATTATTCAAATGAATTATGCAAATTGAAATATTTTTTTAAAAAAAACTTTAATTTCTTTTTTCTTAAACTTAACTTCATTTAGAATTTTTTTAGCTGACTTGTCATATCCATCCAAACTATCAAGCATTCCTCAAAGTGAAATTTCATGTACTAAATAATAATGGATATTTTAGTTGATGGTTCAGAGGAGGATCTCAAGATGTGTGAAGGCAACTATAAATTTAGCTGTAAGAACCTGTTATGCAATAGCCTTTGGGAAACTTTGTGGTTTCATTCTCACTTGAAATATTATTAAAACAATTTTACAATGCGTTATTTTTTTCTAGTGCTAGCTAGACCGGGATGAGAGAAAAAAAGCATGAAAATTAAATTCAAAGCAAGCTGATGTACCATAACCAAGGCAAATAAATAAATTCTCAAGTTTTCCATTTTTAATCTTTAAAAAGATTTATGTTTAGGTCAATTCCTGTCCAGTTCTGCTTCAGAGCCATTCAGATGAGATTTTACAAAAGGAAGGAAGGAGAAACATTGCTAAATTGCTTTGAGAAAGGTTAGCCACTCAACATGAATAAACTATGGATTGCTACACCACAAATATATATGACATGTTGAAAAATGTTTTAATGAAGTAGCAAAGGTCTGCTAGAGAGTGAGTTAAAAAGAAAAGTGTAGCGGTGTAGTAGGCTTTGAAAAGACAGATGGATTCTTTTCTTCTTTTATACTTAGAGAAGAATTGGAACCGTAGCGTTTCATGTCTTTGTTTTAAGCTGGGTGGCAATTCTGTATTGTTCAAAACACATACTCCAAATTTCAGGTTTGGCACCTGCATTATGTGAGGTATAATTGCAGTTAGTCTATGCAATTAGAATTTAAATTTGTGCTGCTGAAGCAGGTTGGTGTTTGGGTTTTTTTTTGTCCTGGGAGGTAGTGTTAAGCAGCCTGTTTTGTGTTCAGAAAATTTGCCATGACAGAGCTTCATAATAGAACCAATTATCAGGAATGCTGTTACACATAGCCTTCCAGACCCCAATTTAACCAGAAGCGAGTGACGATTCCTTCTGTGAAATAGTGTCCATAAATCAACCATATGTGAAGACCTACATGCTTATTGAGGATAAAACAAGAAATACGAAATTCTGTTAAATAAATATGTGTTTTGAAGGTGTTCTGATTAACTTTCATACTAAAGGGATGCAGCATTATTTTAACAGGAGTTTCCAAAACAGCTTTTCATGTATGTTTAATAACTATCAGAAGTATTTCTTTCCCATTTCACTTTTAAAAAGCAAAGATCCCACCTCCAAATGCTTTAAAATAGATGCTGTTACCTTCAGCACAACTACAGCTGATACTGCTGTGTTTAACACCCCTTGTTTTCTATAAAATGGCGTGACTGTTAACCTTTATTTTTAATGGGCACCTTCAATTAAAACACAAACCTCTCTGCCTAACCCCCCTTTTTGACACAGAATTAATCAATCTTCTATTTCCTGAGGCTTCACCTTGTTAAACTGATCCAAAAAGGAAGACAGTTCATCCTCAGCCAAGCTTAGGAACTTTCAGGTGTAATGCTTAGGACAGCCTTTGAGCTATGTGGTGTTTACAAAAACCATGCCCTTTACCATTAAGCTGTATCGCTTTGAACACAAAAATCCAAACACTGGCTTAAATGCCAAATTTAGTTTTTCAATCATTGGCCGTGTTTCGAAGGTACACACTGAAACAGACACTTTTGTGTCTCATTACTCCTGCTCCTTTATTTTCTTTCTTTACACATTATTACGTAGGTAGTTTTATACAGTATTGTAATTACATGCCACTTGATTTTTTCTCAAGGGGCAATCTATGCAATAAACAATTCAAAATAGCAACATTTTAGAAAAGTAATAGAAAATAACAAAGTAACTACAGCAACAAAACACAATTTGAACAGTTTTAATATTTTACTGCATAAAATTTCAAAATATAGTAATATTGTATTTAAATAAAAATGCAATTTTATTCAAAGTAGAAACTTTATTGAAGTTTTTGCTATGTTTTTAAGTTTCCTGACTGGTTTGCTTGCTGGAAATAGATGGGCATTGAGAGTCTGATAATGCAGGAAAGTATCTTCTTTGAAAACTTTATTTTTCTAATTTTTCTTGGCCAAAACCCCTAAATAATTTAATTAAAATTAATAGTTTCCTGAAGAGAACGTAAAATCTTAAATAAACTCAATTTACTAAGATTTACTAGATTTACTAAGGGAAATTCCAAAATTATTTATTTTGAATTCACTCTGCCTTTGGTTTGATGTATGACCAGCTACTAGGTCAAAATTACTAAAAGTTCTATGGAAAAGTGAGGACATCCCTGTCTTCATCACTCTGCTTTCACTTCAGGGATTGCAATGAAAGGAATAAAGTCTTGGTCTTCTGAACCCAAATCTTTTATCATCCAGGGAACCATATTCTACTCCTGAAGCACCAGCAAGTGTAACTCAGCAGCACATGTTGCTCAGCATGATGCAATGTAATTCAAGATCATGCAAACAGACTTGCAAGGTTTTCTTGAAGTATATTTGAAAGCAAAGGAACTATGAAATCAGCTGTGGTTGAATGTGTGAAAAATAAGGAAATTGACTGTTTTAACATTGCATTTTTCCCTATTTTATGAGGCAACTTTGTAGCCAAGAATTTTGTTTTGCTTGAGAATTCCTTCTTCCATTTAGCCAACAAACTAGCTGAGATTATGAGATGGGATCTCGGGCAATGCAAATAAATTCTTCAGTTTGCCAGAAGAAAAATAACCATATAAATTTCATTTTGGGTCTACTTTAAAGGAAAAAAAAAGTGTAATAAAATTTAAAAACAAATTAATCAGATCTTTCATTGACGTTAAATATTTATACAATTTCAAAAATTCCCCTTTAAAAAAAAAACATAAAAAACCCCATAGAACTCTCTTTTTTTTCCCCTGAGTTGCAGTCAAAGCTCTCAGTTCAGCCAGATCACTCTTCTTCCCCCATAGCTTGTCTTTTGGCACATGGGGAAGGCTTGCTCCTCCACCTTTAGGATTTGCTTTTTGTAGAATGATGTGCTGGGTCTGGTGGGGAAAGGGTTAATTGTTCCCAGGCCCTAGCAGGGACACAGGTATTCCATCCCATTTAAGCCACGCCCAGGGGGAAGAAGTCCTGCCCCTGGGGCCGAAGAATCAGGGCGAGGAGTGTGG
>BJBW01012352.1:3400-27797 GCA_004320125.1 Scolopax mira | reverse complement strand
GCTCTGAAACCGGTTTGGCTGAGTGCTCCCATACACTGCTCAAAGTTGCCCTCTTCTCTCCTTCTCTGCAGCTCCAGTTTTCCTTCTTCTCTGCCCACCTTCACGGCAGCTTTATTTCTGCTTCCAGCATTAATGAACTATTGCTAGGTTGCTAGCATATGTGCTTGATCCATTTCCTTTTTCCTTACCCATCAGCTGCAGATGTTACAGTCAATTTAGTTTACACTATACTTTATAAGGAAATAGAAATATGAATATCTATATCTTTCAGTACAGAAATCTTTCCAATGCTTATAATTGCTTCACATTGCTCATGTGAACACTGAAAGGAACAGGAAACAAAGAATATTTATTTGCAAAATATGAAACTCTAGATGAAAAGCCTTCAGAACCATGTACTGGAACACAATGATTATCTAATTTTACTTGATTTTACTTAAAATTGGCCAAATAACAAGTTGTTCTCGTAATGTTATTCTCAGAAACAGCTGAACAGTTTTATTTGAAGGTTTTCTCAAAAAGTACAAAAACCCCAGCTTGAAGTCATACAAAGGGTGAGAGTTTGGCAAAATCAAGGGAAAGAGTATCTAGTACTGGAAGGAATATAAAGGAAGCTTTATAACAAGTGGTAGCAACACTGCAACTTGTAATATATTTTCTTATAATCACATATATGTTAAATGCACCCTATGTATTTGTGTATAGAATAGGGAGATAACAAGAATATTCTGTATTTAGCAGCTGAAAAGTAATTGAAAAGTAATAAAGTAAAAAAATCTTTTTGGAACTGTTCTTATAACTGTTTAAAAATCTCTCTGCCATTCAGTTATCCATCGTTGTTGGGTTTTGTTGTTGTTGTTATTGTTGATATGAACATGCTAGGAAAAACCTAATCTTGCCCTGCAGTGCTTATTGCTTTACATTCAAAAGGTTTGAAAATCCTGTCATGCAAAACGTTGAATGCATGCATGACTGATGGTAGTTTCTTTTTTTCCCCAGCATGAATGAGAGATTGTAAATCTGGTCAGTCATATATTTATGCCATGCACATTTTTTAATTGCATGAAAAATAGCTGTAGTTTAAATCATAAGGTAGCTTTAATGATTCACTTAAGCTAATAGACACAGATTTTGCAACACTGCAGCAATAACAATTTAAGCGTATACTGCTCTGCTCATGACTAGGCTCCAAAAGCAGTAGGCAATGGAAAAGAAGAACTGAATAAATGAACACTGAGAAAATAAACAATTTAAAACTCTGTCTTTAAACAGGACTGCAGCTATGAGCTTCCCAGGCAGCGTATTTGACAGTACTCACTGAGAATGAAAAGATTTTACAACAGCTCAAACCTGAACACCTAACCAATAAAACAGCAAACAAGTCCAAGGTAGCTGACTACCGTATGTACCACCTGCCCGTGTGTATGATATATGATCTAAATTCAGTAGAGCATGCAGTCAGTTGGTTACCACACTCTTTTGCCCTATATAATCACTCAGCTGTCGCTGTGTGTTCTCTGTTTATTGATATAGTTCACTTTATTTGGACTAATTTTCAGATTTTATACATGCCGCTGACAGAGAATATTTCCAAGTGGGAAAGCAGGATTAGTCATACACCCTCCCACTCCTGCCTGCAGACACTGTGCCCATAGCCTACCCAGAGGACAGACGTGGGCTGGGGATTATCTGGGGTAGTGCAAGGAAAGTTTATGTGATCTCCTCTCAGATGAGATAAGTGGTATGAAGAAGAAAAGCTAACTTCAGATCTACAAATAAGGAACATCAGGGAACTAAAGACAGGCCTTTTCTGTGCTCAGTTATGGAAGAGAATCTATACCTTTCTTTTGGTTTAGGATGCACCAGTACATTCTTCTACAAGACAGCCCTGAAGTAAAGCTGTGGTTAGATAACCCAAAAGGAGGTGGTAAGGGACTTGCTCCAACACCTAGATACAAACAAGTCTATGGGACCAGATGGGATCAACCCAAGGGTACTGAGGGAGCTGGTAGAAGTGCTTGCAGAGCTACTGTCCATCATTTACCAGCAGTCCTGGCAAACTGGGGAAGTCCCAGCTGATTGGCGTCTAGAAAATGTGATGCCCATCCACAAGAAGGGCCAGAAGGATGATCCAGAGAACTACAGGCCTGTCAGTCTGACCTCGGTGCCTGGGAAGGTCATGGAACAGATCGTCCTGAGTGCCATCATGCAACGCATGAAGGACACCCATGTGATAAGGCCCAGGTAGCATGGGTTCATGAAGGGCAGGTCCGGCTTGACAAATCTGATCTCCTTCTATTACAAAGTGACCCGTTTGGTGGATGAAGGAAAGGCTGTGGATGTCATTTACCTAGACTTTAGCAAGGCCTTTGATACAGCCTCCCACAGTATCCTCCTGGAGAAACTGTCTGCCCATGGCTTAGATGGGAATACTCTCCACTGGATTAAAAACTGGCTGAAGGGCTGAAGGGCACCAGAGAGTGGTGTGTATGGAACCAAATCCAGTTGGTGGGTGGTCACGAGTGGATTCCCACAGGGCTCGGTACTAGGGCCAGTTCTCTTTAACATCTTTATCAATGATCTGGATGAGGGGATCAAGTGCACCCTCAGCAAATTTGCAGATCACACCAAGCAGGGTGGGAGTGTTGATCTGCTGGAGGCTTTGCAGAGGGATCTGG
Organism: Scolopax mira; assembly: GCA_004320125.1. NCBI lineage: Eukaryota > Metazoa > Chordata > Aves > Charadriiformes > Scolopacidae > Scolopax > Scolopax mira. Next base: position 25,119 of record BJBW01012352.1, on the reverse strand, counting down.
ACAGGCTGGATGGAGAGCTGAGACCAACCTGGAATGAGGTTCAATAAGGCCAAGTGCTGGGTCCTGCACTTGGGTCACAACAAGCCGATGCAGTGCTATAGGCTTGGGGTAGTGGCTGGAGAGCTGCCTGGCAGAAAAGGACTTGGGGGTGTTGGTTGACTATCATCTGAACATGAGCCAACAGTGTGCCCAGGTAGCCAAGAAGGCCAACAGCATCCTGGCCTGTATCAGGAACAGTGTGGCGAGTAGGACTCCAGAGGTGATCATCCCCCTGTACTCGGCACTGGTGAGACCCCACCTTGAGTACTGTGTCCAGTTTTGGGCCCCCTACCACAAGAAACACATTGAGGTGCTGGAGCAGGCACAGAGAAAGGCAACGAAGCTGGTGATGGGTTTGGAGCACAGCTCTTATGAGAAGAGGCTGAGGGAGCTGGGGTTGTTCAGTCTGGGGAAGAGGATACTGAGGGGAGACCTTATAGCTCTCTACAACTACCTGAAAGGAGGGTATAGAGAGGGGGAGGTCAATCTCTTCAAGTCACAGGTAACAGGACTAGAGGAAGTGGCCTCAAGTTGTGCCAGGGGAGGTTCAGGTTGGATATTAGGAAAAATTTTTATACTGAAAGGATTGCTGGAATGAGTTGTTGGCGTTGGAATGAGTTGTTAGCATTGGAATGGGCTGCCTGGGGAAGTGGTTGAGGCACCATCTCTAGAGGTGTTCAAAAGATGGGTTGACATAGTGCTGGGGAACATATTTTAGTGATGTTTTTTTATCAGAGTCAGGTTAGTGGTTACCCTAGATGATCTTAAAGGTCCCTTCCATCCTAAATGATTCTATGATTCTATATCCATAATCCTGCAGCTATCCATGGTGTTGAGCGTGAGAGTAAGTGCTACACCAAATTGAATACAGTTTCTTGGCTCAGTTGCTGCAAAGAGGCAGTCATCTGCATGATTGGAGATGATTTCAAACTCCAGAATAATAACATATTCATCCTTTTCCAAAAGCACTGTCAATTTATCAAGCTAAGGAACAGTGCCTGCCATTTCTAGCTCCCTGAACTTTGTGATAGAGCCATATCTTTTACCAGGATGCAATAATTTTGTTCACTATGCTTTACTTCATCTTAACAACAGTATTCCTGCATAGATGATATTCAGCCTTTGAGCTTGTGCTGTGCATCTGCTGCTCACAGGACTTCCCTGTTATTGAGGACAGACTTGCTGATGCAGCAGCTATTCCAAAACCCAGTCTCCTAAGCTGACACCCCAAATCCGGTCACAGTACCATTTCACCTTTTGGGCTTGAAAATTTAGTTTCATTTCAGGTTTTCAGTGGGAACACAATCAAGCCTAATTTCATTTTTTAATGACTTAATGTTAGACCTAATGTTTGAATGTCTTAGACTTATGGTCTTAGATTTAATGCCTTTTTAGCTACGAGTTCCTAGAAGCGCTTATTTCCAACTCTCTGTAGAATTACTACCTGAAACATAAAGAAAAACATAGCTGAGCCAATATCTTAGCTATGATGGAGGAAAGTTAAACACAATCAATGAAACAATTATGTACAGAACAATGTGTGTCTAAAAAACCAAACTGAAAGTGCGTATGCTAACAAATCATAACAAAACCTAAGTCGGTCAGAAACACCACCAGAAACATAGTATTACTTTAAATCAGCTAATTTAGAGCCCTGCAGAAAATGAAGACAAATTGTCACTAAATAGCTCCCTAGCAAATGTTTCCTAAAATTAAGGCTTGGGATGGATAACAGAAGTTTGGATAGAGTTTATGTGGAATGAAACTAAAGTATGAAATAAGCAGCAAGGACAATTAAAAACTTTAACAGAACTGCTTGAAATAAAAAAAAAAAACCAAAACCAAAACCTCTCAGTACAGCAACCATGTTTCTTAGTTTCAGAAACTAACTGGTTTTTTATAAATTATTTCAAATTCTTAGTCCTTAAAACCTATTACCTTGATCCTTGTCTTGAATATATTTTTGTCACACCATTTATTTTATACACAATTAAAATTATCTAAGAATATGCATTCCATATAGGGAAAACAAGGTCATCCATTTATTTATTGATCTCTTCCTCTAACTAAACAGGCATTTGTATAACACAGTCCAATAAATCTGTCAAATTACAATTGATTAATATTACAGTAAATATTCAAACAAGATTAGCTAAAAAATTATTCTTTTCCACACATGCATGCCTCTTCCTTACAGATGGAACCAATGCTTTTCAGCCTGAGCAAGAAGCTGCCAAAGGCAGGATTACCTGGAAAGGAAAGAAAGGGATCTGTTGTACCCAGGTTTCATCCATTTTGGGGCAAAGAAGCCTGAGATTTTTCAGGGGACATGGATCCATTTACTAGCTTGGAGATTGATTACAAATACTCCTGACTGCTGACACCCATGACACTCATGACTTCAGATTTTCTGAACTGTGGATGCACACAGCTTTTTTGGAGGTACTGTTTTGGATTGATATCTCAAACAGTAAAGAAGGACAGCTTCTTTGTCATTCTTCCCCCTCCAAAGAGGAAACAGGAGACTCTTCACATGACAATTATATTTTGAGCTTGAGAGCTAAGACAGTATACGCTTGGGGAGAAGGCAGAAAACTTCTTATTCTTATAAGTCTCTGGCAATGTAGTTTTCTTTCTTTCACACCTAGTCCTAAATCTTAGTTCAATAAACCTGTGTAAGTTAACACTTTGATGCAAGAAACACAGGCCCCAAAGCACTTTCTGTTAATAAAAGCTATTGGGAGCCAGGAGAGGGATTCAAGATCATTAATTACCTTCTCACCATGTTCCTTCTAGGAGTCTGGTCTGCAATATATTAAACAGGATGATATGTAGCACAACTTGAATACATAGTTATACAGACTACTCACCAAACAACAGCACATCAACAGTAAGAATCCATTTCAAAGCCATAGCTGGGGTCTGGAAACCTGATCAGCTTCTATAGTAGGAGAATGACATAGGAACAGTCACATTTGCCATCTCTTTCTCAAATTGCTTAATAGAGTTTGAAACAAAGCTCAAACGTGAGCATCAGATCCACACACATAGGCAGGGTGGACAGATTTTCATAAATGATAACAAAAAAACAAACACTTTGGAAACAAAAAATAGTTATGCTAATCCTTAATATGTGTTATGATATATAAAAGGATAAGATGAAAACTCATAATGTCTATCAAAAGACAGAGCTTGCAAACAACAGCAAAATTATATGAGAAAGTAAGTTAAGAGGAAAATTACATATTTTCTTTCTGTTTCTCTTTGGCACATTTTTTGTTGCTGTAGTTATCTTTGATCTAAATTATTTATCTTCAGAATGTAGTTAAGGTTATTATATTTATTAAACCTAACACTTAAATCCAGAAAAACAGTACATATTATTCTAAATTGATGCTGAAGTGTAACAGATTTTATATGATTTACACACCATTTCAATTGCGGAGATTTATTTTTTTTATATCAAGTTATTTTATTTTGCACATAAAGGATGATTCATTTTATCCAGTGCAGTTAAAGCCCCAGAAGAGATTAGCATACTATGTTGAAGTGAGTTTCTTCGAAAAGCTTTTTTTGCCTTCTTTGACAAGTTAAGTAAGTAGGAGCACAAGGGTTGAAGAGAGGAACAGGTATAGAAGGCAGCTGATCAAGATCTCAAGTTCAAAGCCAGAATTCATAATAATACACATATATTGTAACACAGTCTTTTGCTTTGTGCTCTACACAAGGCAACACTTTCTTCCCCATAATACTGCAAATACCATATATGCATCTGAACCATCAAAGGAATATGCCCTGTTGTCAGTGTCTTGTATCAGCTTTTTCCCTCAAGTTGCCTTGCTCATCTCATACAGTTTTCATTTCTTTTGAGACAGTCCAGTATGTACACCAGTTGATTTAGCCTGCAAGCTATCTGGGCCAATGATTGCAATGAATTTGTGCAGCTGGACATACAGGGCTTGGGCATATTGAGATCCTTGCCTAGCTACAATTTTCAGAGTGATCAGTATTACTGTTCTGTAACCTTGTTCATTCTAGTATCTTCTAATATATGTCTAATTTTTTCCCTGTGTACCAACAAATTTCTTTATGATATACCAATTTCTTGAGGTTTTTACTTGAAATACTTTCTAGCATCTTGAAGAGACTGGTTTCTTACACTTGTAAGTTTTACTTATAATAAGTCTTTTTATACTTATTATTTGATACAGTTTACAGTCTGCTTAAAGGAATTAATTATTTCAAATTTTTTTCCCAAAAGTGTTCTTATACTTTTTCTCCACCTATTTAAGGATGCTTTCAAAATTTGATCCAGTCCCATATCCTCAGGTATTTAACCTAATCAAAGTCTGCACTTATATGAATTTAGGGTTATTGAATTAATAAGGGAGGCAGTGAAGCACATCTGCCAGTCAGACGATGAGACTGAACAAGTGAACTGTTAATGTTTACTTTCATTAGACATAGAAATAAAAGGTTTAGTCCCTTTCTTTTTCCCTTCACTGGTCTTTTTGTCTTTTCTGACACACGGGTCACCTTGTTGACTCATTTGTGTAGCTACCATTTACTGCTGTTTATTCTGTTCCTAATTGCCCTTTCCAGATCTTCAGTAATAATGTGTAATGAGCAAAGAATAACTTAATTAATTGAGATTAACCAAAATCCAGATCAATTAGAAGCCTGCAACAAGATTGTAAGACTGTCTTGTTCTTCCATCATCCATGACTAGCATTGAACAGAAAAGACCACACTGCTGTTTTCAAGTCAGGGGTGGTCCTTTTTGTTTTATATAACTGCTTGAATCGAATGATCATTTGTGCACACTTCACGGTAACCTCATTTCACCATGACACCACCCCACTCCTCTTTTCTGGGGCTAGTATATTAATAATTCACTTCTCACTGAGAACAAAGCTGTTGTAACTTAACTTCAAATGTTGTTTGGTTGAATGTTACAGCAAAAGCAGTGAAAGAGCATGCTGAAGAGCAGAGTTACTGTGTCACAGAAAGCAGCTTCACTCCCTGCCTTCTACATGTCTCATAAATGGCAGACAGGACTGTCAAAGGTGCATGTAAATATGGTCTCAAACCTCCAGCAAGGAAGACAGGAGAATTGGAAAGGAGTACCAAAGAAAATATGATGGTGATTACTGATAAAGTAATTCTATTTGAATTCTGAACTTTACTGCCTCACAAAATCCACTAACCACTCATATGAGGCTTCCTGAGGAAAAACCCTTGCCAAAATAGAAAGCAAGGTAATTCTGAAAAATTTGCATGACTGGAAAAAGGAGGAAATTCAAGCGTGTTTTTTTTTTTAGGCCTGATAAAAATGAGATGGCTATACTACAGTTGGAGATATATCTGGCTGATGAGTTTTCAGATATTGGCATAAACTGGGATTCTCATCCTCAGCCTTGCTGCAATAGACCTCAGATGCATGGCTCACAGACCTGCTGTACCTCCATCTCCTGGCTGTGAGCTGGAGTCAGATCAGAAGAGACATATGATCCTTTACAGAGATGGGTATGCTACTATCTCAGACACGTTTATATGCCCGTGGGCCTTCTAGCACAGAAATAATCAAATCACAACGTGTTTAGAGATGAACTAAGTGTGATACATTTGTTCAGACTTCATGGGTAAATATTGCAAATAAATTATTATTTTTAGTACACAGTTTGACCTATGCAGCATATGAGGTAGTGGAATAATGTATGGAATTCACCACAGAATACAAATTTAACAGCAGAAAACTATGTAAAATAGATGTAGCTGACAGGGGTATTCTGATAGTTACATCCACGGGAAACACACTTCTAATATGATCCCATTGTCTGTGGGTCTAAGCACTGTGGAAGTGGGTTCAATGGTATCCTCAGTCCAGCCCCAGGACTCAGGGGGCAATGTGAACCTGATTCATATTTTGTCAGATGCAGAAATATACACCTTCGCAGGACCATCTAGTACACTGTCTCCAAGAGACAATTGCTGCATTAAGTGTACATTTGGCTCTGCTTGCAAAACATTCTGCTGCCCCACAGCAATGCAGCCAGCACTCCCAGCTGGGACATATCTGTTCTCACACTGCAGTCACTTGTGGTGAGTTCTGTCCATTTTAAACCTGGGTGTGCTGATCCTGAAGAAGAACTACAGCTAATTAATAACAAATTGATGATGATGGCTTAGGTGTCTGTATTTGTTGGGGAAATTTTCTCTCACCCATTAAAACCTGTCACTACATTCTTCAAGCTGTATTTGTAGAACTACTGATGGTGATTTTCTAAGCATTAGTTTATTCTGCCTTTTATTTCCTCCTCGTTATTTGTAACTTTTTCTTTCCAAACCATAACTTAACTGACTTGAAAACTGTATGCAGCCTTCTACAGTTCATAATGAAAATGCTGTCTTTAAATCAATGTAGAAATGCTTAGTCTTCCAGCTGAGTAAACTTTCCAATGTCTTTGGCTCTAAAATTCTCATTTTATTAAGACTGCATGTTGCATCAGTTGGTAAAGTACCATCACTGATTTCCTTCAAGAGGAGGGCATTGCTGTTTATCCATCATAACTGTGTTACATCATAATATTTTATTGCATATACATATGCAATATTTTGTGGGTTTTTTTTCCTAGGAGAAAAATGTTTATTAATCAGTGAGTATACAGAGTTTGAAGATAAATAGGCAGCCTGATTCTTGGCTCTTGGTGAATATTCTAATATTGTTGGAAGCCATGAAAAATCTTGGAATGCTTGTCATAGAGGCAATACAGGCATTATCTTGACCCAAACTTATTTACCTTTTCCCTCCTGCAGTATTAAAAATATTTTTGACCCATTTCTGAAAACCTAGGAAATAAATTTACTGTCTGTGAAGCCTGAAGGTCTAGATGAACAAATCATAAATCAAATGCCAGCAGGATGCCAAAACTAAACATGCTCAAAGCTAAAAGTGCAGACACTAGACTTATGTGTAAACAGTAATTGTCAAGGAGAAAACTCCTATGTGAAGAGAAAAGGAATGAAAGCAGATCTTTTGGAATATGAATAAAAACCAAATTTGAGGTTTCACAAGTTCATTCAAAGTATAGTATAGTATTTTTGAATATTAAGTAAATTTTCCCTGTCAACAAGAAAAAACAACAAAAGTCCATCTTCAAGTTCATTCATAGAAGCATACCTCCTTAAAGACAGCAGGACTGTTAAGAGCAAGCACATGGATTAGTAGTTTGTTGGGTGAGATTGCAGTTTGCCTTCCAAAGGTCTTTCTGCAACTGATTTCAAGGTCCAGCGTGAAAAAAGAAGCTTTATTCCTTGCAATGAATATGCTGGGTCAGTGGTTAAGGGATTAGAGGTCAGAAGTTAGGGATAATACTTTTTTTTTTTTTTAAAGTTTATGGAAACAAAACAGGAATCACATCCCTGAGCCCAGAGCCTCTGTAGTCATTTACACTAGACTAGAATCTCAAGTGCAAAGAGAGCAGAAATACTGGCATTCCAGAGTTAGAAACGTTTTACATCCATGTGGTACAGAGAGGAACAGAAAAGAACAACTGAGATATGAGTAATTTGTGTATCTTCTGATATCTTCTGATTTATGCCTTAATACTGAGAAACTGCACTGGGAAATGGTAATTTTGTTAATGTGAGAAGAAAGATGATTAGTTTGAAAAAAATACGAGCCTTTTAAAATTATTAAACAGTGAAAATTACATGTTAATTATCGAAGATAAGTAGTAAATTCATAAGAACAGGAATAGTTTAAGTGCAGCTTCAGAACAGGAAATAAGTATGCAAACGTTCTCTGTGGGAGGTTGCTCAGAGCCTGCGCAATCTGACCTTGAATGTTTCCAGGGTTGGGGCATCTACCACCTCTCTGGGCAACCTGGGCCAGTGTCTCACCACTGTTACCGTAAAAAATTTCTTCATTGTATCTAGTCTAAATCTTCCCTCTGTTAGTTTAAAACCATTACCCCTTGTCCTATTGCAACAGGCCCTGCTTAAAAATTTGTCCCCATCTTTCCTGTAGGCCCCCTTTAAGTACCGAAAGGCTGCAATATGGTCTCCCTGATCCTTCTCTTCTCCAGGCTGAACAACTCCAACTCTCCTAGCCTGTCCTCACAGGAGAGGTGCTCCAGCCTTTTGACTATTTTTGTGGCCCTCCTCTTGACCCACTCAATCAGGTTGATGTCTTTCCTGTGCAGAGGACTCCAAAGCTAGACACAGTAAACCAGGTGATGTCTCATCAGAGAGGAGTAGAGCAGGAGAATCATCTCCCTTGGCCTACTGTCCACGTTTCTTTTGATGCACCCCAGGATATAGTTAGCCTTTTTTTACCTTAGAAGCAAAACAAACCTCAAATGACATCTCATGTACTTAAATTGGAGATTTTGCAACTTCCAAATTCATAATTATGTTCCATATCTAATTATTTGGCACAATTCAGTCTCTGAACAAGGTGTCCTGTTACCAAGTGACATCTTGGAAGCCAGGAAAAGCAGAAGGATTCACTTGCCAAATAAGAGTTGCTTCACTCTTAAATACAAACAAACAATCAACCAAAACCATCACTGAAATCACGTTCACTGTAAAAGTCCTTACTTTTCTAGGCAGTTTTAGTGTGAGCAGGACAGTGAGTGTGGGGCATTATAGATACAATAAGAGAGACTGGTGATGAGGAAGAATTAAACCTCACAGAAAAGGTTAGACGTGCACCTAGCTTCTTTAACAAATTCAAACTTTGTTTCTCAAACACTCACAAGAGAAATGTTACAAAAGAGATCTGCAAGAATTAAGACATTGCCAAAAAAGATTTTTCTCAGCTCTCTGGAAAGGTTTTGTTTCAATATTCAAATCTCATGTCTGTAGGTTGCTTACACTATTTTAAATTAATATTGGGAGTATTAAAAATTATCAGTAAAACAGTGCTCAGAGTTAGCAGACATGGATAAATCTCTATTTTTAGTTTCCAAAGTTGACTTTATACTGTATGGTGTGTAAGTCTTGCAAAGATGCATCGTATATGCTCCAGCCACAGATGGTCTCAGACAGTGCATTAGTACCCAAAATGTAGTTTAAGTTGAGAGAGAGAAGATTAAAGTTAAATAAGATGAGTTGGCCCTGTCAGAAATTGACTCCAGTGGGCATTTAGGTGCAGCCTTTTGAACTTAGAGCAGATAAATATTCTTCAGGATGTGTAGAGATCTTCTAAGTCAACTGCTTCATGTAACTCAATAGGATTACAGTACCCCGCCCAACAACATGTGCAATCAGCACTGAGATAAAACATGTGCTACCGGTACAATGTTGTAAAGACATTATTAAGGTCATAAATGAAGTCCAATTGCCTCAAAAAATTGAGTAATTCTTGAGAATTATTTAACAGAAATTTAGAGACGGGTAGAAAACTGCAACAAAACATATAGAGACCATTTTTGGTAGAAAATTCAGTTAAAACACAGACACAGTAAAATGAAAAAGAAAGTTCCCTGTGGTTCATTGAAAAAATCAGAGGTACTAGTCTCAGCACAACAAAAGTTTCAAGGTAAACACATTTATTTCAATATTTGGGATATTTCAGAGAAAAATAATATTGCTAAAAGGTTGTGGTAACTGAAGAACTTTCCAGGATAATACAAAGCCCATGAGAAGTATCTTGCTGGATTAAGCTAATACTCCATCTAGAACAGGATTTGGTTTCTGACACTGGCAAAACATGGCCCTTTTCTGCTGTCCATTCTTCTTGTTCCCTAGGACCCACCATCACTGAATTAAGAACACATTCCTGGTGTTCCATTTGATACATATTCTTTGAAATTTTTTAACCTGATGATACCATCTGCTACCCTCAATCTCCAGTTGCAAAAAGTTCCCAAAGTTTACCACTGTGGTGGGTTGAGTCTGGCTGAACTACAGGTGCCCACCAAATCTGCTCTATCATTCTCCTCCTCAGCTGGGTAGGGGACATAAAATATAGTGAAAGGCTCATGGGTTGAGATAAGAACAAGGAGAGATCACTCACCAATTACTGTCACGGGCAAAACAGACTTGATGTTCTCCACTGTGGGCTGCTCTCTTCATGAGTCCACAGCTCCTGCAGGTCCCCACAGGGTCACAATCTCCTTCGAGTGCATCCACTTGCTCTAGCATGGGGTCCTCCACAGACTGCAAGTAGATATCTGCTCCACCATGGACCTCTGTGGGCTGCAGGACTGTGGACAGCCTGCCTCACCATGGTCTTCATCATGGGCTGCAGGGGATTCTCTGTTCTGGCACCTGGAGCACCTCTTCCCCCTCCTTCTTCCCTGACCTTGCTGTCTGCAAAGTTGTTTCTCTCATATATTCTCCCTCCTCTCTCTGGCTGTAATTGCACAGTTGTTCCCCCCTCTCCATCCCCATCCTTCTTAAATAAATTATCCCAGAAATGCTATCAGCATATTTGGTGGGCTCAGCCTTGGCCAATGGCAGGTCCATCTTGGAGCTGGCTGGTGTTGACTCTACCATACACGGGGGCAGCTTCTAGTAGTTTATTACGGAAGTCACGACTATAGCCACCCTGCTACTAAAATTTCGCCACACAAACCCAATACAACCATCCATTGTGTAAAGTACTTTTAAACCTTTAAAAACTGATTGCCATCAAGTGCCATCCAGTGTCCTCAGATTTCTGTATTGTGAGACTTGGTGAACTATATATCTACATTCATCTTACCATCAGCTACAGGAATTTCTTGGTCATACCTTTCCTCAGTCTTTTCCACTCCAAAGTAAATAATCCAGACTTTCTAGTCTTTTCTTCTAAGACAGTTTGTGCATGCCTTGGATCATTTGCACATTTTATAGTACCTCTACATGTATCTTGAAATGCAGAGACCAGAACTGCACACAGGCTCAAGCTGTGACTACACCACAGAGGGTCTAGAGTGGAAACTTGACACCTTTTCCCAATGCTCACAATCCTCTGTTGTGTATAATAGAGACATATAATAAAATTCAATGTAATTTTGCTACATAATTAGAGAAAAGATTGTAATCTTGCCTCAAAAGTCACTGCTGAATTATCTTCTTAAATTAGTACCTAAACTTTCTTAATTCAAAACTAAAACATGGCATGTCCAAGGAAACCCCACTCATCAGATTCAGAATATTTTCCTGGGGTCCAAACACCTTTTTTCTATGCAAGATGTCTGAATAAATAGATTTCATACAAAGTGTGAATACCAAGCAAGTAAGATGAAATTAAGTCTTCACCAACCCTAAAGACAGGTTGTGGCGTAGCCCTGTAGATAATCCACAGTTTCTACTGGGAACAAGTGGGTTAGAGCAATGGCCAAGAGCTGTTACACATACTCCTTGCACAATGGCTTTCACGCCAAAAAATCACATGCTGCCAGTTCAAAACATCGCTTACAACATATTCATACTCAAATCAAAAATATTCACAAGGGAATAGACAATGATATTAATCTTTTGCCTGTCGGAGCTTGTTACCTCTATGTTCTCTCAATGAGTGAGCAAACGGCCAGTGAGCTGCCTCATTCTGAATTAAAAAAAAAAAATAATTAAAAAGGGAACTGGTCCTTTGATATGATCATTACATTTTGGCAAACTTTTCTGGATCTGGGAGTGAAGACGAGAAAGTAATTGCTGAGCTCAAGCATAGACTTGTTTCTTCACATTTCATCAAGGTGAAGATGGAAGAAAAGAAGAACAGACAAAAACAGGATTTCCCTGAATCATTCTATACATGCAGAGGGAAAAGTGTGCTGCTGCTGCTACCCTCTGAAAAACCCTTGGGTTTTTCCCTTCTGGATCTTCAAAAGGCAATTGTGCTCCCCCAAGGCACAACATGCTCAGGGATGGAGGGCAGAATGAGGAACATAGCTGTGTTGTCCCCACAACCCTATTGCAAGACATAACCCATCCCTGAAGCATTTATCCATCTCCAAAAATGTGGGTGAAGAGCAAGAATGTACTAATCATATATAGAATGACTAGCTATATTTTTTCTCATGCTTGTTATGTAGCATAGTTAAAAGGAAAGTTTATATTTAATTGATCTTACTGGGGCAGAAATTACCCCAATAAAATGAGTTGTTCCTATTTCTGCCAACACTCTCTGCATGTTAATATTTTAATCTCTGTAATTTTCATAAGAGAAGGATGTGCAACGTGCGTTCTCATCTTCCACAGACTCAAATTCTCTCCTAGCTTCATGCACTGCCTTCACACACTCCCTAGTGATAGAGATTTTTCTCAATATGGTAGTGCAAATCACTGTTGATGAACATAGACAATATCAGATTCACAGAAGGCAGAAGCAGTGACTGTTATAGAAGTGTACTAAAGACATGGTTCATCAACTGGGTAAGAGTGTACGGGAGAGAGAGATGTAAAAAAACACAGTGCTGAGCCACCAAAGACACAAAAAAAAAGTCAAAATCTTAAAAAAATATATATTAAGGAAGTCCAAATATCCTATCAACGCACTCCATGCTGTCAAATTAGGGAATAAAAATATTTTAATTTCTTTGTGTTCTCTCCCCTCTTGTTGCCATGTATGTTGTACTGCTGCATTGTGCTAAGCAACCATACGGCTCTAAATCACAGTGAGGTTTCCTTACCGGCATCTCAGTGCTAGCAGATCACATCTTCTCAAAAGATAATTTGATTTCATTAATGTGGTCCATTTTATAATTACATGTTTACTTACAGTAAGTAGGGTGAATGAGGGCAATTTCTAACAAAATAATTATACTTGCATCTTTTGAATATCAATGAAATAAAAAAGAAGTTTTGAATCTAAATAGAAACTAAGAATATAATTATGTGGCTGCAACATTCCTACACCAGGCAAAGTTTTCTCACAGTATATGGTTTGTGATTAGCAGGGGTATAAATATGTAAATCACCTATTCTTAAAAACAAGTCTTTAATTTTTGGCCTGTATGTGTCCTACCATATATGCTTCCAAAGAGATTGTTATTCAAGCTTTAATGAATGTCATTTAAAATTACAGGAAACACAAGATATTAATCTAAACTTTGCACTTTTATAAAACAGAGCAGAAACAAGTGACCAAAATCAGCAATGAAGTTTTCCAAGCATTAATCCAGCTGTGAATCAGCATTTATTCCGTGTTTGAGAAGAACAGGCTACATTTTTACATAAGGCACTATTAGATTTAAAGACATATACAAATTTAGGTAGTTCAAATGCTACCAGTTTGGGGGATTATCTCTTTTTTTTTCAAATCTGCAGACTAGATGGAGTAGAGATGCATTACTGATAACCAAAAAAAAAAAAAAATCCCAGTTTGAGGACTTTTGTTCCAAAATCTATGTGAATTCATTTGGCAAATGGTAATTTTGCAAGTAAAATGCAAAAGGTACATTGCCTACCTAATGTAGCTTTTCATATAGAGACATCATGTTGGAGTAACAATTTTGTAAGTGCACTTAATTTAAACTATTATAAACTGCTTTTTATCCTGATGTGATTTTCTGGGAATTTTATCTGTTTATTTATTTAAGTTATTTTATTTAATAAGTCACCATGCTGCTTGATGATGGTTGTTCACGCAACTTTTCAAATAAACTGAAACGTATTCGACATGTTATTTTCTCACTAAAACTTTGTTTGTTTTCTGATCTCATTTTAAAAATGAAAATTTCTCATACGTACTTGTAACATTTAAAAAAAAGGACTTAATTTTCTTTTCAAGCTTGTCAGCAAAATGTCAGTTTGGCTAGATGAAAAGCATTATTTAGAGAGAAAATAAAGGCAAAACTAAAATACATTCAATTTATTCACAGCTTTTATACAAAGGCTGTAATAACATGCTTCTGAAATTATTGTATTAATGCAGAAAGCAGAAATGTTATAGGCGGTTTGAGAAGCAGCAGGTATTATGCCAATTCAGAACTACTCCTTACCTTCAAAATAATATTCTTTTAGAATCCATTCTGATGTTCATTGAAATCAAAATGAGTGTCTGAAATGCATTTCTTATTTAGTAAGTGTATGTAAAGTATCTATGAAAAAGCATGAAAACAAATACTTGAAAAAAGCAGTTTTCCCTTTCACAGACATTTCAGTAGTAAATAGAAATTAGTTTTATGATTTTTTTTAACCTGAATGCATTTTTTCTCATCAGTTGATAGCACTTTCATGTTTGATCTATACACTCTTTTCTGAAGTTGAAAATGTCTAATCCTCTAGATACTTGATTATGAAGGAGACATTAATTTTCTCATAACATGGATATTTTTTCCTGAACAAATAAGTACAAGTATGTAACTAGTTTGATATTACTACACAAATGATTGTTTTAGGGAAAAAAACAATGTGCTGTACTTAGTCCCAGAGAAATTGAATATTCTTAAATATCTTTCCCAATTTCTCCCTCTACCATATAAACTTCTAATAGCTATCATGACAGTATTTTTACTTACTTTGTATTACCTTTGAACATGGTTTGGTTTTGGTTTTAATTGAGGTTTTTTTCTCTTTTAATTTAAAGAGATGCAGGCCCTGATCCAACAAAGCACTTACTTACTTACACATATAATTAACTTATGTGATGTCTGTGGCTCCATCAAAATCAGTGGATGGCTCACCCATGCTTTTTGAAGCCTAGTCTTACAGTACATTTGGCAATAAAATATCCATGCTAAGGGACCTTAATCCAGGGTAAGAATAGGATTTTTTAATACTATTGTGAAGGATGAATCAGGGAACAAGGAGCTCAAGACTGTGAGGTGCACACCAGTCCCTTCTTCCAGAAAACAATCAGTCACCGTTGAATAGCACTCAAATAATATTTCGTTCAGTTGTGAGCTTATACAAGACCTAAAAAAGCATTGCACAGTTACTGGAAGCTAATGTGACATCTACATCTTAATGTCCAGTAGTGAGTAGGTCGAGTTGTTTTAAAAACAGTGGTGCTTTTCAGACTCATCAACACAACAAGAAACCCTGGCACCTAAACCCACCTGTGACAAAAAACTCAGTGGGAACAAGCTCTACAGTGAAACCCAGCATAGTTCATCAAAAAGGTTTCCCGATTTGCAGCCTAAACCAGACATTGTTCTAACCCTCTAACACTAATTTTGTCATTGTGAACCTCATCCCAAAACTCTCCTTTGCTTTCCTGTAGGGGAGGAGTCTGCTTCCCCAAAGAAATCCAGGGAGGAAGAACTTGGGAGCACCTTGCAGGCAAGAAAATGGCTCCAATGGGGCCCACTACTCCACTGTAGGACAAAACTGGGTACGGAAAGCTGCCAGTGAGCTCCTCTCTAGACACTTTATTATCTCAGTTTCTTTCACATGGCCTCACAGATCACTCTAGCTTTTTTTTTGGACAACGATGGTAACACAACAACACATTCCTGGTAACATGATGTGAGCAGCACAAGTCCTGGGGCTAACAGCTGCATCCAGCTCACGGTCCTCATATGGCTACTCATCCCTAGAGGTGGTTCATAGCACAAGCCAAGCCACTCAGCTTGTGGTGAACTCAAAATTTCTGCTGAACTCTACAGGGGTCCTGGCTGAAAGACAAAAGGCAGCAAATTAACAAATGCCTCTTGTGCATCCTTAAAGAGAAATTTTAGTGAGATGTGACTCTGTGATGCTGCAGTGAACACCCAAGGGCATTATAAAAATGTTGACAAAGTTGCCTCATTTTCCAGGCAAGCCTGAAGGTTTTACCTCAAGGCTACATTCCTAGACATTTGGGTTGTTTTATTAATTCTGTTTGATTTATATATTTGCTCTTAGGTATCTTTGTTTAAGCATTTATATGCTGTCTTAAATACATTTTTAATGGGTGGAAAAGACCTTATCACTATATCTCATAAGTTATTTTGTTGTGGATGAAACAATACAATATTGCCTTAATTTAAATATTGTGATTATGTTTCCTGCATCATTGCTAGATATAATTAAAAAGTAAATTTTCACAAGAAATTCAATGTAATTCCAATGGCTACTTACCTTGGCTTCCATGCATGCCTTCTACCTTAATTTCTTTTTCAAGTTCTAGAAAAGCAAGGGAAAAAATATCTTCAGGTTATAGATATGCTCCTTTCATATTCCTCAAAGTTTTAATAAGATGCACTTAAATGTGCTTACAGCCAACACTGTAATTAGGAATTTATTTTCTAACTTATTTGTCAGATTTCATAGATTTTAATTTCTTTCCCTTGGGGGAAAAAAACCCCACAATTCAAACAAAAAACACCTCAACCCAATAATTGTATGACTTTTAAGGTGTTTCATAACACAGATAAGGATAATTGTTACTTAACATATAATTAAGTTGGGGGCAGGGAAAGAAATACATTCACATATGCTTGTGCCCCTAAAAGACAAAAAATATATATTATTTTAAAACAATAGAAAGAATTTGTTGGATTGCAGGATGAACCAGACATATTTTCTGAGTATGTGGGCCCCCTTACTTTAACTGTTTATTTAACCAGAAAGTTCAATAAGCATTAAGGAATAACAACAGACAAGGATAACAACAAAACTTTCATACGCTTGGAGAAGTTAGTATGTATATAAAAATACATTTTCTGAATCTTGCAAAGATAATATGCACACACAGGGATATGGATTCTTGATGCAACTTTCATTAGTAAATTAATTAATAGTTTTGGTATCATAACAAAAAGGATTCTAAGGCAAGATTTAAGCAAGGATGTTGTTGCAGCCTTGCAGATTAACCCAGTGCAAGGAAAATACACTGGGTGTATTTTCAGAATGCACAGAAGAGTGTGAAGCCCATAACAGATGTCAGGTACCAAATTCAAATTTTGACATGTTGGCAGGATGAGTAACAATAAAAGTTTACACAAGAAACACTAGCAGCTGAGCAGCAAGAAAGGGACATGTAGAATGTCTTGAAGGTTAGAAGAAAAACCTGTAATTTCACCTGAAATGCAGAAGTGATTTAAAGGGTGGAAGATTTTCCAGCACGACTGGTAGGAAAGAATTTGGACAAATAGGAATGTATGTGGACAGGAAAAGAATTTATGACACAAGTTTTAGATTCCATTAATTTACTAGTTACAGTAATCAAGTTCTTAGCTTGAAATTACAAACACAGAGTATTACAGCGGGGAGAGAGGCCATGGAGAACTGGACAAAACAGCCTGTACAGGTGACAAGGAAGAAAATGCTGAAGAGGAGCCTCAGGCTGGGGATGGGAAGCAAAAGTAGGGGGTGGAGACTACTGAAGCCCTGGAGGTTTCACAAGAGGAAAACCAAAACAAATAAATCAATTGATCTTTCTGATCTATATGATATTTAAAATAGCCAACAGCCTTTCAGAAGAAAGAGACAGTAGAACTGGAGAGATCAACATGGGTACGTCCTCAAAGGTAGATGTATCAGACTGTATTGAGGTTGCAAGGAAAGACTGGCTGCTAAAAGGGAAATGCAAATTGTCAGTAAGAGAAATGGTGGAAGATCTCACAGAGTGCTGAAGAAGCAGAACCAATGTATGCTCAGTGCTGACTGAATGATGCTATTTAGATCAAGACAAGGAAAATACAAGATGTGAAGAAGAAATAAAAGTGTTCCTACTGCAAACAAAAAGCATGTGCTCAGATGAATTGCACAAAATTGCAAATGCTGTAAAACAAACTACAGAGAGAAAATATGGTAAATAATCTCCACTTTATTTTCTTTTAATTGAAATTTGTGTGTCCTTACAGAAAACATATTCAGAAATGTATCTTTGGCAAACAAGAAAATAACAGAGGAAAGAATCTCACTATCCTATACCAGGAGTAGTTCTTTCTGCAAAATTTTTTGTGCTAATTACATTTTACCCAGAAAGATTAGAGGTCTTGACTGAAGGTAAAAAAAAAACCTGTCTGACTTATATGCTTTCACTTCCCATCTCTCCTCTGATGTGATCTGTCGAAATATTAAAACCAACACTTATAGCTTATTTTTATGTAAAAATAATTCATTCACTGTAATGTTGGAGCATTGATATTTATAAACTAAGTAGATGGAACACATTAAAAATATTATTGTACTGAACGTGATGGACTATTGGTTTTAGAAGTAGATTGTAACAAAAAATATGTTTTTGATGAAGAGGCTAAAGCACATTTAGAACAGAGGTTTCAGGGATGAGGTACAATGTAGTGCAGAGAAAAACAGAAACTGCAGACTGCAAAGCTTTGAAAAATTTGGGAGTGCTCACCTGTGTTACCAGATTCCAGACTGATTTAAAGCCAACTCATATTTCTCATTCCCCTTTTCAGCTTCAATCTTAAATGATTCAGCATGATTTTAGATCATTTAATTGCACTGTCCAGGGACAGGGTAATGTACAAAATGCAAAGTTTTCCCTTTGCCATCGGTTTTCCAGGCACTCCTGCCTCTAGGAAGGGATGTGGATGAAGGGATACCTAACTGTAGGACCCATGCTTTAGGCTAGGAGTGGCAAATTGCTCAGCAGCATGACGATTGCACTGTACCAGCGTGCAGGACGCAGCAAGAAAGCTTGGCCCCTGGTCCTGTTGAGAGCCATCGCACTGCTCAGGTCTGTCCTTGTCCCTGGCACCTACACTTTGGCACCATTTTCTTTCCCTTTACTGAAAAAACAGGCAATACGGTGGGGTAACATACTCATTCAAACACTTTTGCATCCATAACAGCTGAGGCAGATTCTGTGACAAAAGTTCAAGATAAAAAAGAAAGCCTATTTATTTTGTTTATTTATTTTACTTAAAAAATGCATACAGCTCTCTTTGTTGCCTAATTCCAACAGATCAGAAACCTTCACCGGTCCTGTCCTATTATTCAGGTTGGCTCTGTGGTGGCCCTACAACTGACCCCAGCAGCATAAAAAACTTTCCCTTTGGGTGCAATCTAGGGAAGATGATGGGTGGTTCTTGCTCTAAGAAACCAGAAAAACTCCCACCTTTAAACTCAATTTACGGAAAAGTTGTAAAGACTGAGGCTTAG
This sequence comes from Scolopax mira, assembly GCA_004320125.1. NCBI lineage: Eukaryota > Metazoa > Chordata > Aves > Charadriiformes > Scolopacidae > Scolopax > Scolopax mira. The sequence continues at coordinate 6,090 of BJBW01012352.1, read as the reverse complement.
CATTGGTGTGGTGTCTCAAAGTTGTTTTTAGATACAAGTACTGGCATGAGAAAACCTCTGATTAAGAAAGAATCAAATTTGATATGATTTTCTAAAGCAAGTCTTTGGCCTTTATACTTACAGGCCAAAGACTGAACATAATGCCAGGACAGATGATAAGAACTCAGTCCAAACAGAACACTCTGAGTAAAGTTTTAGGGCAAGAGCTCTCCTGCAGCAGCTGTAAAGAATTACAAAGCATTTCTCAAGCACTCTCAAAGATCATATTAGAATACAGAAAACTGTTATTGGACCTAAAGCTTCTCTTCCTTCATTCAATTTACTACCATATCTTCCCCAGGGCTCCTACTGCCTGGTTTCCTTCTACTGCTTTTAAAGAAATAGCATGTCTCCATAGATGCTCTCTTTAAACTAGGTCTGTCACTGCTCACGTGCTACAGCTTCAGAGGCTCATCACCACAACCCAGGATTTGGGAAGATAACCTGCTTTTAAATGGTTCCGGTTCAGTTGTTGCAAACCTCTCCTTGCATCTTCACTGCCCCCATTTTAGCTTTGATTAAAACCTTCTGGTCTTGCAGCAGGAGATTACCAACTATCACAAATTAACTAAACAAGTAGGGTGTAAACCACCTTTAGCCCGCACTGTCTTTCAGTGGCCTGAGGTTAATCAATTAAAAATCAATTTAGACAGCTAGCTATAAAGTTTCAGTGAAGCAGAGGACAGGTAAAGATACATAGTAATCCTTCTAAATTGACGCTAAATTGCTAGGGCACTCTTAAATACCTCAGTTTTTCAAAATAGGGACAAAAATAATATTGTCCTATTATCCTCCTTTAAATAATACAAATATATATTCCCTAATTGACCCTTGCAAATTTTCTTGCATGCACCAGACCAAAGAAAGTTTTCACTTGCCTGTTTTTATCATGCTGTGACATATCGTATCTATAGAAAGGATGCTGTAGTTATTATGGAGAGGAAAAAAAAAAAAAAAAAGGAAAAGAAGGGGTTCTTGAAATTAGAGCTGACAACATGTGGGGAGAGGTGTTAAGGATATACACTGCTGAAGGGAAAGAGCAATGAATAGAGTCAGTTATAGAGAGGGTAGAATAACAAATTGTGATCAGTAAATAGAGATGCAGAAGCATTACAATGGATCTTCAGGGTAAAATGTAAGACATATTTTTGCATCATCTATTGGTATCTTAATTTGTCAATGTATTTCTAATAACATGGTATGTGTCTCAATTAAAAAAAAAAAAAACAACAAAAAAAAACCAAAAAAAAAACCCAGCAAGAAAGGGTAAAAGACTTCCTTGTATAAAAAGGAAATTGTATAATCTGTATAATCTCTCTGCTGCTTAAGCTTCCAGTCCTAGATAGCAAATACTCACAGTCCTCCATCTATAACATTATGCAGTAGTATGAATAAGGAAATTGACTGATTTAGCTCTGAGTGGATCAGCGTGTTTCAGACCAAAAAAATTTCATTTTTTCACATTTACATAATGTCATTTTGAATATGAAATGAATACAGCCTACCACACTGATTTACACATTTTCATATAACCATAAAATTAATGATTACAGCAGGGAAAGCTTAGTTCTTGAAATAAACAACATAAATTTGTTTTACTGTGAGTAACAGGACTTGGATTTATTTTTTTTTTTTTTGGTAAAGAATTAGCTCCCTACCCTGGATATATTTAATTCACATTGACTACAATCTAAAGAGAATTTGTGATAAGAGCATTCTGGTACCTATCTGTTTAAAATTGCGTCCCAAACACTGGAAGAGTGATATTTCACCATCTGCTGCTGTGCGGATCATATCAATATGTTGTTCATCATGTTTAGCCTGTTAAAATGTAAGAATTTATAGAGCAAGAGTCAAACACCATTATCAGCAAACAGAACTCTTTTAAAAAACACTAGGAAAATTTCCCACAACAGATCTTCAGTAACTCATGCTTTTCATGGAAAGGACTTTGTTTAAATGCAACGTTGGTGTTGTTTACAAGATGATCCAAACTTTGTGTCTGGTAATTATGGCCAGCAGACAATTTCCAGTGATTCCACTGGGTTTTCGGCTGTCAGCTGTCAGGAGGCCCTCCACAGTCATATTGCATCAGTGTATTTCATGAAACTTTCACAGCCGTTTCTTCACTATTCTACATCCTTCAACTATTTCACACAAAATACTTAATGGTGCCAGATACAAAGTCCTGAAATCAACATGTGACTTAATCAGGAGGCCAAAGTGACTGCCTTTTTTCAAAAAGTGCACATTTGACTCCACAACATTTTGCTTTGCTGCTGTCTATATGGGTGCAGATGGTTTGGATGGACTCCAAGCAATAGGTTAAAAGCTGCAACATGCTCTCGGTGACTGAGCAAGAAAACACAACAGCCACTGGCACATCTTTGCTTTGTTTTACCAGGTACCTTCTGGCATTCTGTCAGTTCAACAAGGCATCTTGCAGGGGACGTTTGCATCATACTTTACATAACAATTTTTCTGGATTTGCAGCACAGACTTCAATATATAAATCTGAAATCACTAGGAAGTAGAAAACATCTTGTGACAAATACCAATGCTATTTTTTTTGGCAGTTGTGATGAAACAGGAAAAGGACTTCACTGAGAGGCTCAAACTGACAATTTATTTGGACTTCACTCACAGGTCCA